>JANJXV010001207.1:0-173958 GCA_024803745.1 Megascapheus bottae | reverse complement strand
CATTCTTTGACTTCACACACCTCCATTCTGTGTTCACACACCTCAATTCTGTGACCTCACACACCTCCATTCTTACTTCACACACGTCCATTCTATGACTTCACACACCTCCATTCTATGTCTTCACACACATCCATTCTTTGACTTCACACACCTAAATTCTGAGTTGACACATCTCCATTGTGTGACTTCAAACACCTCCATTCTGACTTCACACATCTCCATTCTATGACTTCACACACCTTCATTTTACTTTACAAACATCCATTCTATAACTTCACACACCTCCATTCTATGACTTCACACACCTCCATTCAGTGACTTCACACACCTCCATTCTATGACTTCACACACCTCCATTCTGTGACGTTACACACCTCCATTCTATGACTTCACACACTTCCATTTTGACATCACACACCTCCATTCTATGAGTTCACACACCTCCATTCTGACTTCACACACCTCCATTCTATGACTTCACACACCTCCATTCTGAATTCACACAGCTCCATTCTGTGACTTCACAAAACTCTATTCTATGATTTCACATACCTCCATACTATGACTTAACACAACTCCATCTATGACTTCACACACCTCCATTCTGACTTCACACACCTCTATTCTATGACTACGCACACCTCCATTCTGACATCACACACCTCCATTCTATGACTTCACAGACCTCGAATCTATGATTTCACTCACATGCACTCTATGACTTCACACTCCTCCATTCTATGACTTCCCACACCTCCTTTCTATGACTTCACCCACCTCCAATCAATGACTACACACCTCCATTCTGACTTCACACACCTCCATTCTGTGACTTCACACACCCCCATTCTATGAGTTCACATACCTCCATTCTATGACTTCACACACCTTCATTCTTACTTCAGAAACATCCATTCTATGACTTCACACACCTCCATTCTATGACTTCACAAACCTCCATTCTGTGACTTCACACACCTCCATTCTGAGTACACACAACTCCTTTCGGTGACTTCACACACCTCCATTCTGACTTCACACACCTCCATTCTATGACTTCAAACACTTCCATTCTATGACTTCACACACCTCCATTCTGTGACTTCACACACCTCCATTCTGAGTTCACACACCTCCATTCTGTGACTTCTAACACCTCGATTCTGTGACTTCACACAGCTCCAATCTGTGACTTTACACACTTCAATTCTATGACTTCACACACCTCCATTCTATGACTTCACACACTTCCATTCTGTGACTTCACACATCCACTTTGATTTCACACACCTCCAATATATGACTTCAAACACCTCAATTCTGTGACTTCACACACCTCCATTCTTTGACTTCATACCGTCCATTCTGTGACTTCACACAACTCCATTCTATGACTTCACACACTTCCATTCTATGACTTCACACACCTCCATTCTGTGATTTTACACACCTCCATTCGGGGTTCATACACCTCCATTCTGTGACTTCACACTCCTGCAATCTGTGACTTCCCACACCTCCGTTCTGTGACTTCACACACCTCCATTATATGACTTCACACACCTTCATTCTTACTTCACAAACACCCATTCTATGACTTCACACACCTCCATTTTATGACTTCACACACCTCCATTCTCTGACTTAACACACCTCCATTCTATGACTTCACACACCTCCATTGTGACTACACACACGTGCATTCTATGAGTTCACACACCTCCGTTCTGACTTCACACACCTCCATTCTATGACTTCACACACCTCCATTCTGAATTCACACAGCTCAATTATGTGACTTCACAAAATTCCATTCTGACTTCACACTCCTCCATTGTATGAATTCACACACCTCCATTCTGTGACTTCACACACCCCCATTCTGACTTCACAAACCTCTATTCTATGACTTCGAACACCTCGATTCTGACATCACACACCTCCAATCTATGACTTCACAGACCTCGAATCTGTGACTTCACTCACCTCCACTCTATGACTTCACACTCTTCCATTCTATGACTTCCCACACCTCCTTTCTATGACTTCACCCACGTTCATTCTATGACTTCAAACCTCCATTCTGACTTCACACACTTCCATTCAGTGACTTCACACACCTCCATTCAATGACTTCACACATCTCCATTCTATGACTTCACACACCTCCATTCTGTGACTTCAGACACCACCATTCTATGACTTCACACACTTCCATTGTTACGTCACATACCTCCATTCTATGAGTTCACACACCTCCATTCTGACTTCACACACCTCCATTCTATGACTTCACACACCTCCATTCTGACTCACACACCTTCTTTCTGTGACTTCACACACCTCCATTCAATGACTTGACACACCTACATTATTTGACTTCACACACCTCCAATCTGACATCACACACCTCCATTCTATGATTTCACAGACTTCGAATCTGTGACATCACTCACCTACACTCTATGACTTCACACTCCTCCATTCTATGACTTCCCACACCTCCTTTCTATGAATTCACCCAAGTCCAATCTATGACTACACACCTCCATTCTTACTTCACGCACCTCCATTCTGTGACTTCCCACACATCCATTCTATAACTTCACACACCTCCATTCTATGATTTCACACACCTCAATTCTATGACTTCACACACCTCCATTCGTTGACTTCACACACCTAAATTCTGAGTTGACACACCTCCATTCTGTGACTTCACACACCTCCATTCTGACTTCACAGAGCTCCATTCTATGACTTCACAAACCTCCATTCTTTGACATCAACACCTCCATTCTATGACTTCACACACCTTCATTGTTACTTTACACACCTCCATTCTGTGACTTCACATACCTCCATTCTATGACTTCACACACCTACATTCTGTGACTTCACACACCTCCATTCTATGACTTCACACACTTCCATTGTGACGTCACACACCTCCATTCTATGAGTTCACACACCTCCATTCTGAATTCACACAGCTCCATTCTGTGACTTCACAAAACTCCATTCTATGATTTCACACACCTCCATACTATGACTTCACACTACTCCATCTATGACTTCACGCACCTCCATTGTGACTTCACACACCTCTATTCTATGACTTCGCACACCTCCATTCTGACATCACACCCCTCCATTCTATGACTTCACAGACCTCGAATCTCTGACTTCACTCACCTGCACTCTATGACTTCACACACCTCCATTCTGTGACTTCTCACACCTCCATTCCATGACTTCACACACCTTCATTTTTACTTCAGAAACATTCGCACACCTCCATTCTATGACTTCACAAACCTCCATTCTGTGACTTCACACATGCATTTTGACTTCACACACTTCCAATATATGACTTCAAACACCTCAATTCTGTGACTTCACACACCTCCATTCTATGACTTCATAACGTCCATTCTGTGACTTCACACAGCTCCATTCTATGACTTCACACACTTCCATTCTATGACTTCACACACCTCCATTCTGTGATTTCACACATCTCCATTCTGTGACTTCTCACACCTCGATTCTGTGACTTCACACACCTCCAATCTGTGACTTCACACACTTCCATTCTATGACTTCACACACCTCCATTCTATGATTTCACAGACCTCGAATCTATGACTTCACTCAACTGCACTCTACGACTTCCCACACCTCCTTTCTATGACTTCACCCACCTCCAATCTATGACTACCCACCTCCATTCTGACTTCACACACCTCCATTCTGTGACTTCACACACCTCTATTCTATGACTTCACACACCTCCATTCTATGACTTCACACACCTTCATTCTTACTTCAGAAACATCCATTCTATGACTTCACACACCTCCATTCTATGACTTCACAAACCTACATTCTGTGACTTCACACACCTCCATTCTGCCTTCACACACTTCCATTCTATGACTTCACACACTTCCACTCTATGACTTCACACACCTCCATTCTCTGACTTCACACACCTCCATTCTGAGTTCACACACCTCCATTCTGTGACTTGACTCATCTCCATTCTGTGACTTCACACACTTCCATTCTATGACTTCACACACGTTCATTCTAGGATTTCTCACACCTCCATTCTGTGACTTCACAAACCTCCATTCTATGACCTCACACACCCTCATTCTATGATTTCACACACCTCCATTCTTTGACTTCACACATCAATTTTGACTTCACACACCTCCAATATATGATTTCAAACACCTCAATTCTGTGACTTCACACACCTCCATTCTATGACTTCAAACCGTCCATTCTGTGACTTCACACACCTCCATTCTATGACTTCACACACTTCCATTCTATGACTTCACACACCTCCATTCTGTGACTTTACACACCTCCATTCTGAGTTCACACACCTCAATTCTGGGACTTCACAGACCTCCAATCTGTGACTTCCCACACCTCCATTCTGTGACTTCACACACCTCCATTCTATGACTTCACACAGGTCCATTCTGTGTCTTGACACACCTCCATTCTGAGTTCACACACCTCCATTCTGTGACTTGACACACCTCCATTCTGTGACTTCACACACTTCCATTCTATGACTTCACACACCTTCATTCTAGGATTTCTCTCACCTCCATTCTGTGACTTCACAAACCTCCATTCTGTGACTTCACACACCTCCATTCTGAGTACACACAAAACTCCTTTCGGTGACTTCACACACCTCGATTCTGACTTCACACACCTCCATTCTATGACTTCAACACTTCCATTCTATGATTCACACACCTCCATTCTGTGAATTCACACACCTCCATTCTGAGTTCACACACCTCCATTCTGTGACTTCTAACACCTCGATTCTGTGACTTCACACAGCTCCAATCTGTGACTTTACACACTTCAATTCTATGACTTCACACACCTCCATTCTATGACTTCACACACCTCCATTCTGTGACTTCACACATCCACTTTGATTTCACACACCTCCAATATATGACTTCAAACACCTCAATTCTGTGACTTCACACACCTCCATTCTATGACTTCATACCGTCCATTCTGTGACTTCACACAACTCCATTCTATGACTTCACACACTTCCATTCTATGACTTCACACACCTCCATTCTGTGATTTTACACACCTCCATTCGGGGTTCATACACCTCCATTCTGTGACTTCACACTCCTGCAATCTGTGACTTCCCACACCTCCGTTCTGTGACTTCACACACCTCCATTATATGACTTCACACACCTTCATTCTTACTTCACAAACACCCATTCTATGACTTCACACACCTCCATTTTATGACTTCACACACCTCCATTCTCTGACTTAACACACCTCCATTCTATGACTTCACACACCTCCATTGTGACTACACACACGTGCATTCTATGAGTCACACACCTCCGTTCTGACTTCACACACCTCCATTCTATGACTTCACACACCTCCATTCTGAATTCACACAGCTCAATTATGTGACTTCATAAAATACCATTCTGACTTCACACTCCTCCATTGTATGAATTCACACACCTCCATTCTGTGACTTCACACACTTCCATTGTGACGTCACACACCTCCATTCTATGAGTTCACACACCTCCATTCTATGACTTCACACACCCCCATTCTGACTTCACAAACCTCTATTCTATGACTTTGAACACCTCGATTCTGACATCACACACTTCCAATCTATGAGTTCACAGACCTCGAATCTGTGACTTCACTCACCTCCACTCTATGACTTCACACTCTTCCATTCTATGACTTCCCACACCTCCTTTCTATGACTTCACCCACGTTCATTCTATGAATTCAAACCTCCATTCTGACTTCACACACTTCCATTCAGTGACTTCACACACCTCCATTCAATGACTTCACACATCTCCATTCTATGACTTCACACACCTCCATTCTGTGACTTCAGACACCACCATTCTATGACTTCACACACTTCCATTGTTACGTCACATACCTCCATTCTATGAGTTCACACACCTCCATTCTGACTTCACACACCTCCATTCTATGACTTCACACACCTCCATTCTGACTCACACACCTTCTTTCTGTGACTTCACACACCTCCATTCAATGACTTGACACACCTACATTATTTGACTTCACACACCTCCAATCTGACATCACACACCTCCATTCTATGATTTCACAGACTTCGAATCTGTGACATCACTCACCTACACTCTATGACTTCACACTCCTCCATTCTATGACTTCCCACACCTCCTTTCTATGAATTCACCCAAGTCCAATCTATGACTACACACCTCCATTCTTACTTCACGCACCTCCATTCTGTGACTTCCCACACATCCATTCTATAACTTCACACACCTCCATTCTATGATTTCACACACCTCAATTCTATGACTTCACACACCTCCATTCGTTGACTTCACACACCTAAATTCTGAGTTGACACACCTCCATTCTGTGACTTCACACACCTCCATTCTGACTTCACAGAGCTCCATTCTATGACTTCACAAACCTCCATTCTTTGACATCAAACACCTCCATTCTATGACTTCACACCACCTTCATTGTTACTTTACACACCTCCATTCTGTGACTTCACATACCTCCATTCTATGACTTCACACACCTACATTCTGTGACTTCACACACCTCCATTCTATGACTTCACACACTTCCATTGTGACGTCACACACCTCCATTCTATGAGTTCACACACCTCCATTCTGAATTCACACAGCTCCATTCTGTGACTTCACAAAACTCCATTCTATGATTTCACACACCTCCATACTATGACTTCACACTACTCCATCTATGACTTCACGCACCTCCATTGTGACTTCACACACCTCTATTCTATGACTTCGCACACCTCCATTCTGACATCACACCCCTCCATTCTATGACTTCACAGACCTCGAATCTGTGACTTCACTCACCTGCACTCTATGACTTCACACACCTCCATTCTGTGACTTCTCACACCTCCATTCCATGACTTCACACACCTTCATTTTTACTTCAGAAACATTCGCACACCTCCATTCTATGACTTCACAAACCTCCATTCTGTGACTTCACACATGCATTTTGACTTCACACACTTCCAATATATGACTTCAAACACCTCAATTCTGTGACTTCACACACCTCCATTCTATGACTTCATAACGTCCATTCTGTGACTTCACACAGCTCCATTCTATGACTTCACACACTTCCATTCTATGACTTCACACACCTCCATTCTGTGATTTCACACATCTCCATTCTGTGACTTCTCACACCTCGATTCTGTGACTTCACACACCTCCAATCTGTGACTTCACACACTTCCATTCTATGACTTCACACACCTCCATTCTATGATTTCACAGACCTCGAATCTATGACTTCACTCAACTGCACTCTACGACTTCCCACACCTCCTTTCTATGACTTCACCCACCTCCAATCTATGACTACCCACCTCCATTCTGACTTCACACACCTCCATTCTGTGACTTCACACACCTCTATTCTATGACTTCACACACCTCCATTCTATGACTTCACACACCTTCATTCTTACTTCAGAAACATCCATTCTATGACTTCACACACCTCCATTCTATGACTTCACAAACCTACATTCTGTGACTTCACACACCTCCATTCTGCCTTCACACACTTCCATTCTATGACTTCACACACTTCCACTCTATGACTTCACACACCTCCATTCTCTGACTTCACACACCTCCATTCTGAGTTCACACACCTCCATTCTGTGACTTGACTCATCTCCATTCTGTGACTTCACACACTTCCATTCTATGACTTCACACACGTTCATTCTAGGATTTCTCACACCTCCATTCTGTGACTTCACAAACCTCCATTCTATGACCTCACACACCCTCATTCTATGATTTCACACACCTCCATTCTTTGACTTCACACATCAATTTTGACTTCACACACCTCCAATATATGATTTCAAACACCTCAATTCTGTGACTTCACACACCTCCATTCTATGACTTCAAACCGTCCATTCTGTGACTTCACACACCTCCATTCTATGACTTCACACACTTCCATTCTATGACTTCACACACCTCCATTCTGTGACTTTACACACCTCCATTCTGAGTTCACACACCTCAATTCTGGGACTTCACAGACCTCCAATCTGTGACTTCCCACACCTCCATTCTGTGACTTCACACACCTCCATTCTATGACTTCACACAGGTCCATTCTGTGACTTAACACACCTCCATTCTATGACTTCACACACCTCCATTGTGACTACACACACTACCATTCTATGAGTTCACACACCTCCATTCTGACTTCACACACCTCCATTCTATGACTACACACACATCCATTCTATGACTTCACACATCTCCTTTCTATTACTTCACCCAACTCCATTCTATGACTTCACACCTCCATTCTGAATTCACACACCTCCATTCTGTGACTTCACACACCTCCATTATATGACTTCACACACCTCCATTCTATGACTACACACACCTCCATTCTATGCCTTCACACACCTCCATTCTATGAGTTCACACACCTCCATTCTATGCCTTCACACACCTTCATTCTTACTTCACAAATATACATTCTATGACTTCACACTCCTCCATTCTGTGACTTCACACACCTCCATTCTGCCTTCACACACTTCCATTCTATGACTTCACACACCTCCATTCTGTGACTTCACATACCTCCATTCTGAGTTCACACACCTCCATTCTGTGACTTCTCACACCTCGATTCTGTGACTTCACACAGCTCCAATCTGTGACTTCACACACTTCCATTCTATGACTTCACACACCTCCATTCTATGACTTCACACATCCATTTTCATTTCACACAACTCCAATATATGACTTCAAACACCTCAATTCTTTGACTTCACACACCTCCATTCTATGACTTCAAACCGTCCATTCTGTGACTTCACACACCTCCATTCTATGACTTCACACAATTCCATTCTATGACTTCACACACCTCCATTCTGTGACTTTACACACCTCCATTCTGTGTTCATACACCTCCATTCTGTCACTTCACACTCCTGCAATCTGTGATATCCCACACCTCCATTCTGTGACTTCACACACCTTCATTCTTACTTCACAAACACCCATTCTATGACTTCACACACCTCCATTCTATGACTTCACACACCTCCATTTTGTGACTTCACACACCTCCATTCTATGACTTCACACACCTCCATTGTGACTACACACACCTCCATTCTATGAGTTCACACACCTCCATTCTGAATTCACACCGCTCAATTCTGTGACTTCACAAAATTCCATTCTGACTTCACACACCTCCATTGTATGTATTCACACACCTCCATTCTGTGACTTCACACACATCCATTGGGACGTCACACACCTCCATTCTATGAGTTCACACACCTCCATTCTGACTTCACAAACCTCTATTCTATGACTTCGCACACCTCCATTCTGACATCACACACCTCCAATCTATGACTTCACAGACCTCGAATCTGTGACTTCACTCACCTCCACTCTATGACTTCACACTCCTCCATTCTATGACTTCCCACACATCCTTTCTATGACTTCACCCACCTTCATTCTATGACTTCACACACCTTCATTCTTACTTCAGAAACATCCATTCTATGACCTCACACACCTCCATCTATGACTTCACCAACCTCCATTCTGTGACTTAACACAGCTCCATTCTGACTTCACACACGTCCATTCTATGACTTCACAAACCTCCATTCTGTGACTTCACACACCTCCATTCTGAGTTCACACACCTCCATTCTGTGACTTCACACACCTCCATTCTATGACTTCACACACCTGCATTCTATGACTTCACACATCCATTTTTACTTCACACACCTCATAATATATGACTTCAAACAGCTCAATTCTCTGACTTCACACACCTCCATTCTATGACTTTAAACTCGTCCATTCAGTGACTTCACACACCTCCATTCTATGACTTCACCCACCTCCATTCTATGACTTCACACACCTCCATTCTCCGACTTCACACCCCTCTAATTTCATTTCTCATACCTCCGTTCTATGACTTCACAAACCTCCCTTCGTTGACTTCACAATACTCCATTCTATGACTTCACACATCTACATTCTATGACTTCACACACCTCAATTCTGACTCAGAAAACTCCATTCTGTGATTTCACAAAACTCCATTCTATGATTTCACATATCTCCATAATATGACTTCACACACCTCCATCTATGACTTCACACACCTCCGTTATGAGTTCACACACCTACATTCTGTGACTTCACACACTTCAATTCTATGACTTCACACACCTCCATTCTATGACTTCACACACCTCCATTCTGTGACTTCACACACCTCCATTCTATGACCTCACACACCTCCATTCTATGATTTCACACACCTCCATTCTATGACTTCACACATCCATTTTGATTTCACACACCTCCAATATGTGACTTCAAACTCCTCAATTCTGTGACTTCACACACCTCCATTCTATCACTTCATACCGTCCATTCTGTGACTTCTCACACCTCCATTCTATGACTTCACACACTTCCATTCTATGACTTCACACACCTCCATTCTGTGACTTTACACACCTCCATTCTGAGGTCACACACCTCAATTCTGGGACTTCACACACCTCTAATCTGTGACTTCCCACACCTCCATTCTGTGACTTCACACACCTCCATTCTATGACTTCACACACCTCCATTCTATGACTTCACACACGTCCATTCTGTGACTTCACACACCTCCATTCTATAACTTCACACACCTCCATTGTGACTACACACACTACCATTCTATGAGTTCACACACCTCCATTCTGACCTCACACACCTCCATTCTATGACTTCACACACCTCCATTCTATGACTTCACACACCTCCTTTCTATGCCTTCACACACCTTCATTCTTACTTCACAAACATACATTCTATGACTTCACAATCCTCCATTCTATGACTTCAAACACTTCCATTCTTTGACTGCACACACCTCCATTCTGTGTTCAAACACCTCAATTCTGTGACTTCACACACCTCCTTTATGACTTCACACACCTCCATTCTGAATTCACACAGCTCCATTCTGTGACTTCACAAAACTCTATTCTATGATTTCACACACCTCCATACTATGACTTAACAAAACTCCATCTATGACTTCACACACCTCCATTCTGACTTCACACACCTCTATTCTATGACTACGCACACCTCCATTCTGACATCACACACCTCCATTCTATGACTTCACAGACCTCGAATCTGTGATTTCACTCACATGCACTCTATGACTTCACACTCCTCCATTCTATGAGTTCCCACACCTCTTTCTATGACTTCACCCACCTCCAATCAATGACTACACACCTCCATTCTGACTTCACCCACCTCCATTCTGTGACTTCACACACCCCCATTCTATGAGTTCACATACCTCCATTGTATGACTTCATACACCTTCATTCTTACTTCAGAAACATCCATTCTATGACTTCACACACCTCCATTCTATGACTTCACAAACCTCCATTCTGTGACTTCACACACCTCCATTCTGAGTTCACACAACTCCATTCGGTGACTTCACACACCTCCATTCTGACTTCACACACCTCCATTCTATGACTTCACACACTTCCATTGTATGACTTCACACACCTCCATTCTGTGACTTCACATACCTCCATTCTGAGTTCACACACCTCCAATCTGTGACTTCTAACACCTCGATTCTGTGACTTCAAACAGCTCCAATCTGTGACTTCACACACTTCAATTCTATGACTTCACACACCTCCATTCTATGACTTCACACACCTCCATTCTGTGACTTCATACACCTCCATTCTATGACCTCACACACCCTCATTCTATGATTTCACACACCTCCATTCTATGATTTCACACATCCATTTTGATTTCACACACCTCCAATATATGACTTCAAACACCTCAATTCTCTGACTTCACACACCTCCATTCTATGACTTCAAACCGTCCATTCTGTGACTTCACACACCTCCATTTTATGACTTCACACATTTCCATTCTATGACTTCACACACCTCCATTCTGTGACTTTACACACCTCCATTCTGAGTTCACACACCTCAATTCTGGGACTTCACACACCTCCAATCTGTGACTTCCCACACCTCCATTCTGTGACTTCCCACACCTCCATTCTATGACTTCACAAACCTCCATTCTATGACTTCACACACGTCCATTCTGTGACTTCACACACCTCCATTCTATGACTTCACACACCTCCATTGTGACTACACACACTACCATTCTATGAGTTCACACACCTACATTCTGACTTCACACACCTCCATTCTATGACTTCACACACCTCCATTCTATGACTTCACACACCTCCTTTCTATGCCTTCACACACTTTCATTCTTACTTCACAAACATACATTCTATGACTTCACAATCCTCCATTCTATGACTTCAAACACTTCCATTCTTTGACTTCACACACCTCAATTCTGTGTTCACATACCTCAATTCTGTGACTTCACACACCTCCTTTCTGACTTCACACACCTCCATTCTATGACTTCACACACCTCCATTCAGTGACTTCACACACCTCCATTCTATGACTTCACACACCTCCATTCTATGTCTTCACACACCTCCATTCTTTGACTTCACACACCTAAATTCTGAGTTGACACATCTCCATTCTGTGACTTCACACACCTCCATTCTGACTTCACACATCTCCATTCTATGACTTCACACACCTTCATTTTTACTTAAGAAACATCCATTCTATAACTTCACACACCTCCATTCTATGACTTCACACACCTCCATTCAGTGACTTCACACACCTCCATTCTAGGACTTCACACACCTCCATTCTGTGACTTCACACACGTCCATTCTAAGACTTCACACACTTCCATTGTGACGTCACACACCTCCATTCTATGAGTTCACACACCTCTATTCTGACTTCACACACCTCCATTCTATGACTTCACACACCTCCATTCGTAATTCACACAGCTCCATTCTGTGCCTTCACAAAATTCTATTCTAGTATTTCACACACCTCCATACTATGACTTCACACAACTCCATCTATGACTTCACACACCTCGATTCTGACTTCACACACGTCTATTCTCTGACTTCACACACCTCCATTCTGACATCTCACACCTCCATTCTATGACTTCACAGACCTCGAATCTGTGATTTCACTCACATGCACTCTATGGCTTCACACTCCTCCATTCTATGACTTCAAACACCTCCACTCTTTGACTTCACACACCTCCATTCTGACTTCACACACCTCCATTCTATGACTTCCCACACCTCCTTTCTATGACGTCACCTACTTCCAATCGATGACTACACACCTCCACTCTGACTTCACACACCTCCATTCTGGGACTTCACACACCCCCATTCTATGAGATCACATACCTCCATTCTATGACTTCACACACCTTCATTATTACTTCAGAAACATCCATTCTATGACTTCACACACCTCCATTCTATGACTTCACAAACCTCCATTCTGTGACTTCACACACCTCCATTCTGAGTTCACACAACTCCATTCGGTGACTTCACATACCTCCATTCTGACTTCACACACCTCCATTCTATGACTTCACACACTTCCATTCTATGACTTCACACACCTCCATTCTGTGACTTCACACACCTCCATTCTGAGTTCACACACCTCCATTCTGTGACTTCTCACACTTCAATTCTATGACTTCACACACCTCCATTCTATGACTTCACACACTTCCATTCTGTGACTTCACACACCTCCAATATGACTTCACACATCCATTTTCATTTCACACAACTCCAATATATGACTTCAAACACGTCAATTCTGTGACTTCACACACCTCCATTCTATGACTTCAAACCTTCCATTCTGTGACTTCACACACCTCCATTCTATGACTTCACACACTTCCATTCTATGACTTCACACACGTCCATTCTGTGACTTTACACACCTCCATTCTGGGTTCACACACCTCCATTCTGTGACTTCACACTCCTGCAATCTGTGATATCCCACACCTCCATTCTGTGACTTCACACACCTTCATTCTTACTTCACAAACACCCATTCTATGACCTCACACACCCTCATTCTATGATTTCACACACCTCCATTCTATGATTTCACACATCCATTTTGATTTCACATACCTCCAATATATGACTTCAAACACCTCAATTCTGTGACTTCACACACCTCCATTCTATGACTTCATACCTTCCATTCTGTGACTTCACACACCTCCATTCTATGACTTCACACACTTCCATTCTATGACTTCACACACCTCCATTCTGTGACTTTACACACCTCCATTCTGAGTTCACACACCTCAATTCTGGGACTTCACACACCTCCAATCTGTGACTTCCCACACCTCCATTCTGTGACTTCACACACCTCCATTCTATGACTTCACACACCTCCATTCTATGACTTCACACACGTCCATTCTGTGACTTCACACACCTCCATTCTATGACTTCACACACCTCCATTGTGACTACACACACCTCCATTCTATGAGTTCACACACCTCCATTCTGACTTCACACACCTCCATTCTATGACTTCACACACCTCCATTGTGACTACACACACCTCCATTCTATGAGTTCACACACCTCCATTCTGACTTCACACACCTCCATTGTATGTATTCACACACCTCCATTCTGTGACTTCACACACCTCAATTCTGACTCACACAACTCCATTCTGTGATTTCACAAAACTCCATTCTATGATTTCACATATCTCCATACTATGACTTCACACACCTCCATCTATGACTTCACACACCTCCATTCTGAGTTCACACACCTCCATTCTGTGACTTCACACACCTCCATTCTGACTTCACACACCTCCATTGTATGACTTCACACACCTCCATTCTGTGACTTCACTCACCTCCATTCTATGACTTCACAAACTTCCATTGTAATGTCTCACACGTCCATTGTATGAGTTCACACACCTCCATTTTATGACTTCACACACCCAATTTCTATGACTTCACCCATCTCCATTCTATGACTTCACACCTCCATTCTGACTTCACACCCCTCCATTCTGTGACTTCACACACCTCCATTCTATGACTTCACAAACTTCCATTGTGACGTCACACACCTCCATTCTATGAGTTCACACACCTCCATTCTATGACTTCACACACCTCCATTCTGACTTCACACTCCTCTGTTCTATGACTTCGAACACCTACATTCTGACTTCACACACCTCCATTCTATGACTTCACAGACCTCGAATCTGTGACTTCACTCACTTCCACTCTATGAATTCACACTTCTCCATTCTATGACTTCCCACACCTAATTTCTATGACTTCACCCACCTGCATTTTGACTTCACACCTCCATTCTGTCTTCACACACCTCCATTCTATGACTTCACACACCTCCATTCTGACTTCACACACCTCCATTCTATGACTTCACACACCTCCATTCTGACTTCACACACCTCCATTCTGTGACTTCACAAACCTCCATTCTATGATTTCACAAACCTCCATTCTGTGACTTCACACACCTCCATTCTATGACTTCACACACCTCCATTCTGTGACTTCACACACCTCCATTCTATGACTTCACACACCTCCATTCTATGACTTCAAACACCTACACTGTGACTTCACACACTTCCATTCTATGAGTTCACACACCTGCATTGTGACTTCACCCACCTCCATTCTATGACTTCACACACCTCCATTCTGACCTCACACACTTCCATTCTGACTTCACACACCTAAATTCTGTGACTTCACACACCTCCATTCTATGATTTCACACACCTCCATTCTATGACTTCACTCACCTCCATTATATGACTTCACACACCTCCTTTCTGAGTTGACAGACCTCCATTCTATGACTTCACACACCTCCAATCTGAATTCACACACCTCCATTCTATGACTTCACCCACCTCCATTCTATGACTTCAGAGACCTCGAATCTGTGACTTCACTCACCTCCACTCTATGACTTCACACTTCTCCATTCTATGACTTCCCACACCGAAGTTCTATGACTTCACCCCCCTCCATTCTGTGACTTCCCACCTCCATTCTGACTTCACACACCTCCATTCTATGACTTCACACACCTCAATTCTGACTTCACCCACCTCCATTCTGTGACTTCACACACCTCCATTCTATGATTTCACACACCTCCATTCTGTGACTTCACACACCTCCATTCTATGACTTCACACACCTCCATTCTGTGACTTCACACACCTCCATTCTGAGTTCACACACCTCCATTCTGTGACTTCACACACTTCCATTCTATGACTTCACACACCTCCATTCTATGATTTCACAGACCTCGAATCTATGACTTCACTCACCTGCACTCTACGACTTCCCACACCTCCTTTCTATGACTTCACCCACCTCCAATCTATGACTACACACCTCCATTCTGACTTCACACACCTCCACTCTGTGACTTCACACACCTCCATTCTATGACTTCACACACCTCCATTCTATGACTTCACACACCTTCATTCTTACCTCAGAAACATCCATTCTATGACTTCACACACCTCCAGTCTATGACTTCACAAACCTCCATTCTGTGACTTCACACAACTCCATTCTGCCTTCACACACTTCCATTCTATGACTTCACACACTTCCACTCTATGACTTCACACACCTCCATTCTCTGACTTCACACACCTCCATTCTGAGTTCACACACCTCCATTCTGTGTCTTGACACACCTCCATTCTGAGTTCACACACCTCCATTCTGTGACTTGACACACCTCCATTCTGTGACTTCACACACCTCCATTCTATGACTTCACACACCTTCATTCTAGGATTTCTCTCACCTCCATTCTGTGACTTCACAAACCTCCATTCTGTGACTTCACACACCTCCATTCTGAGTACACACAACTCCTTTCGGTGACTTCACACACCTCGATTCTGACTTCACACACCTCCATTCTATGACTTCAAACACTTCCATTCTATGACTTCACACACCTCCATTCTGTGAATTCACACACCTCCATTCTGAGTTCACACACCTCCATTCTGTGACTTCTAACACCTCGATTCTGTGACTTCACACAGCTCCAATCTGTGACTTTACACACTTCAATTCTATGACTTCACACACCTCCATTCTATGACTTCACACACCTCCATTCTGTGACTTCACACATCCACTTTGATTTCACACACCTCCAATATATGACTTCAAACACCTCAATTCTGTGACTTCACACACCTCCATTCTATGACTTCATACCGTCCATTCTGTGACTTCACACAACTCCATTCTATGACTTCACACACTTCCATTCTATGACTTCACACACCTCCATTCTGTGATTTTACACACCTCCATTCGGGGTTCATACACCTCCATTCTGTGACTTCACACTCCTGCAATCTGTGACTTCCCACACCTCCGTTCTGTGACTTCACACACCTCCATTATATGACTTCACACACCTTCATTCTTACTTCACAAACACCCATTCTATGACTTCACACACCTCCATTTTATGACTTCACACACCTCCATTCTCTGACTTAACACACCTCCATTCTATGACTTCACACACCTCCATTGTGACTACACACACGTGCATTCTATGAGTTCACACACCTCCGTTCTGACTTCACACACCTCCATTCTATGACTTCACACACCTCCATTCTGAATTCACACAGCTCAATTATGTGACTTCATAAAATTCCATTCTGACTTCACACTCCTCCATTGTATGAATTCACACACCTCCATTCTGTGACTTCACACACTTCCATTGTGACGTCACACACCTCCATTCTATGAGTTCACACACCTCCATTCTATGACTTCACACACCCCCATTCTGACTTCACAAACCTCAATTCTATGACTTTGAACACCTCGATTCTGACATCACACACTTCCAATCTATGAGTTCACAGACCTCGAATCTGTGACTTCACTCACCTCCACTCTATGACTTCACACTCTTCCATTCTATGACTTCCCACACCTCCTTTCTATGACTTCACCCACGTTCATTCTATGACTTCAAACCTCCATTCTGACTTCACACACTTCCATTCAGTGACTTCACACACCTCCATTCAATGACTTCACACATCTCCATTCTATGACTTCACACACCTCCATTCTGTGACTTCAGACAACACCATTCTATGACTTCACACACTTCCATTGTTACGTCACATACCTCCATTCTATGAGTTCACACACCTCCATTCTGACTTCACACACCTCCATTCTATGACTTCACACACCTCCATTCTGACTCACACACCTTCTTTCTGTGACTTCACACACCTCCATTCAATGACTTGACACACCTACATTATTTGACTTCACACACCTCCAATCTGACATCACACACCTCCATTCTATGATTTCACAGACTTCGAATCTGTGACATCACTCACCTACACTCTATGACTTCACACTCCTCCATTCTATGACTTCCCACACCTCCTTTCTATGAATTCACTCAAGTCCAATCTATGACTACACACCTCCATTCTTACTTCACGCACCTCCATTCTGTGACTTCCCACACATCCATTCTATAACTTCACACACCTCCATTCTATGATTTCACACACCTCAATTCTATGACTTCACACACCTCCATTCGTTGACTTCACACACCTAAATTCTGAGTTGACACACCTCCATTCTGTGACTTCACACACCTCCATTCTGACTTCACAGAGCTCCATTCTATGACTTCACAAACCTCCATTCTTTGACATCAAACACCTCCATTCTATGACTTCACACACCTTCATTGTTACTTTACACACCTCCATTCTGTGACTTCACATACCTCCATTCTATGACTTCACACACCTACATTCTGTGACTTCACACACCTCCATTCTATGACTTCACACACTTCCATTGTGACGTCACACACCTCCATTCTATGAGTTCACACACCTCCATGATGAATTCACACAGCTCCATTCTGTGACTTCACAAAACTCCATTCTATGATTTCACACACCTCCATACTATGACTTCACACTACTCCATCTATGACTTCACGCACCTCCATTCTGACTACACACACCTCTATTCTATGACTTCGCACACCTCCATTCTGATATCACACCCCTCCATTCTATGACTTCACAGACCTCGAATCTGTGACTTCACTCACCTGCACTCTATGACTTCACACACCTCCATTCTGTGACTTCTCACACCTCCATTCCATGACTTCACACACCTTCATTTTTACTTCAGAAACATTCGCACACCTCCATTCTATGACTTCACAAACCTCCATTCTGTGACTTCACACATGCATTTTGACTTCACACACTTCCAATATATGACTTCAAACACCTCAATTCTGTGACTTCACACACCTCCATTCTATGACTTCATAACGTCCATTCTGTGACTTCACACAGCTCCATTCTATGACTTCACACACTTCCATTCTATGACTTCACACACCTCCATTCTGTGATTTCACACATCTCCATTCTGTGACTTCTCACACCTCAATTCTGTGACTTCACACACCTCCAATCTGTGACTTCACACACTTCCATTCTATGACTTCACACACCTCCATTCTATGATTTCACAGACCTCGAATCTATGACTTCACTCACCTGCACTCTACGACTTCCCACACCTCCTTTCTATGACTTCACCCACCTCCAATCTATGACTACCCACCTCCATTCTGACTTCACACACCTCCATTCTGTGACTTCACACACCTCTATTCTATGACTTCACACACCTCCATTCTATGACTTCACACACCTTCATTCTTACTTCAGAAACATCCATTCTATGACTTCACACACCTCCATTCTATGACTTCACAAACCTACATTCTGTGACTTCACACACCTCCATTCTGCCTTCACACACTTCCATTCTATGACTTCACACACTTCCACTCTATGACTTCACACACCTCCATTCTCTGACTTCACACACCTCCATTCTGAGTTCACACACCTCCATTCTGTGACTTGACACATCTCCATTCTGTGACTTCACACACTTCCATTCTATGACTTCACACACGTTCATTCTAGGATTTCTCACACCTCCATTCTGTGACTTCACAAACCTCCATTCTATGACCTCACACACCCTCATTCTATGATTTCACACACCTCCATTCTTTGACTTCACACATCAATTTTGACTTCACACACCTCCAATATATGATTTCAAACACCTCAATTCTGTGACTTCACACACCTCCATTCTATGACTTCAAACCGTCCATTCTGTGACTTCACACACCTCCATTCTATGACTTCACACACTTCCATTCTATGACTTCACACACCTCCATTCTGTGACTTTACACACCTCCATTCTGAGTTCACACACCTCAATTCTGGGATTTCACAGACCTCCAATCTGTGACTTCCCACACCTCCATTCTGTGACTTCACACACCTCCATTCTATGACT
This sequence comes from Megascapheus bottae, assembly GCA_024803745.1. Classification (NCBI taxonomy): domain Eukaryota; kingdom Metazoa; phylum Chordata; class Mammalia; order Rodentia; family Geomyidae; genus Megascapheus; species Megascapheus bottae. The sequence continues at coordinate 153,289 of JANJXV010001207.1, read as the reverse complement.
TCACACAGGTCCATTCTGTGACTTAACACACCTCCATTCTATGACTTCACACACCTCCATTGTGACTACACACACTACCATTCTATGAGTTCACACACCTCCATTCTGACTTCACACACCTCCATTCTATGACTACACACACATCCATTCTATGACTTCACACATCTCCTTTCTATTACTTCACCCAACTCCATTCTATGACTTCACACCTCCATTCTGAATTCACACACCTCCATTCTGTGACTTCACACACCTCCATTATATGACTTCACACACCTCCATTCTATGACTACACACACCTCCATTCTATGCCTTCACACACCTCCATTCTATGAGTTCACACACCTCCATTCTATGCCTTCACACACCTTCATTCTTACTTCACAAATATACATTCTATGACTTCACACTCCTCCATTCTGTGACTTCAAACACCTCCATTCTTTGACTTCACACACCTCCATTCTGTGTTCACACACCTCAATTCTGTGACCTCACACACCTCCATTCTTACTTCACACACGTCCATTCTATGACTTCACACACCTCCATTCTATGTCTTCACACACATCCATTCTTAGACTTTACACACCTAAATTCTGAGTTGACACATCTCCATTCTGTGACTTCACACACCTCCATTCTGACTTCACACATCTCCATTCTATGACTTCACACACCTTCATTTTTACTTTACAAACATCCATTCTATAACTTCACACACCTCCATTCTATGACTTCACACACCTCCATTCAGTGACTTCACACACCTCCATTCTATGACTTCACACACCTCCATTCTGTGACGTTACACACCTCCATTCTATGACTTCACCCACTTCCATTTTGACATCACACACCTCCATTCTATGAGTTCACACACCTCCATTCTGACTTCACACACCTCCATTCTATGACTTCACACACCTCCATTCTGAATTCACACAGCTCCATTCTGTGACTTCACAAAACTCTATTCTATGATTTCACATACCTCCATACTATGACTTAACACAACTCCATCTATGACTTCACACACCTCCATTCTGACTTCACACACCTCTATTCTATGACTACGCACACCTCCATTCTGACATCACACACCTCCATTCTATGACTTCACAGACCTCGAATCTATGATTTCACTCACATGCACTCTATGACTTCACACTCCTCCATTCTATGACTTCCCACACCTCCTTTCTATGACTTCACCCACCTCCAATCGATGACTACACACCTCCATTCTGACTTCACACACCTCCATTCTGTGACTTCACACACCCCCATTCTATGAGTTCACATACCTCCATTCTATGACTTCACACACCTTCATTCTTACTTCAGAAACATCCATTCTATGACTTCACACACCTCCATTCTATGACTTCACAAACCTCCATTCTGTGACTTCACACACCTCCATTCTATGACTTCACACCTCCATTCTGACTACACACACCTCCATTCTATGACTTCACACACCTCCATTCTGACTTCACTCACCTCCATTTTGTGACTTCACACACCTCCATTCTATGATTTCACACACCTCCATTCTGTGACTACACACACTACCATTCTATGAGTTCACACACCTCCATTCTGACTTCACACACCTCCATTCTATGACTACACACACATGCATTCTATGACTTCACACATCTCCTTTCTATTACTTCACCCAACTCCATTCTATGACTTCTCACCTCCATTCTGAATTCACACACCTCCATTCTGTGACTTCACACACCTCCATTATATGACTTCACACACCTCCATTCTATGACTACACACACCTCCATTCTATGCCTTCACACACCTCCATTCTATGAGTTCACACACCTCCATTCTATGCCTTCACACACCTTCATTCTTACTTCACAAATATACATTCTATGACTTCACACTCCTCCATTCTGTGACTTCAAACACCTCCATTCTTTGACTTCACACACCTCCATATTTTGACTTCACACACGTCCATTCTGTGTTCACACACCTCAATTCTGTGACCTCACACACCTCCATTCTTACTTCACACACGTCCATTCTATGACTTCACACACCTCCATTCTATGTCTTCACACACATCCATTCTTAGACTTCACACACCTAAATTCTGAGTTGACACATCTCCATTCTGTGACTTCACACACCTCCATTCTGACTTCACACATCTCCATTCTATGACTTCACACACCTTCATTTTCACTTTACAAACATCCATACTATAACTTCACACACCTCCATTCTATGACTTCACACACCTCCATTCAGTGACTTCACACACCTCCATTCTATGACTTCACACACCTCCATTCTGTGACGTTACACACCTCCAATCTATGACTTCACACACTTCCATTTTGACATCACACACCTCCATTCTATGAGTTCACACACCTCCATTCTGACTTCACACACCTCCATTCTATGACTTCACACACCTCCATTCTGAATTCACACAGCTCCATTCTGTGACTTCACAAAACTCTATTCTATGATTTCACATACCTCCATACTATGACTTAACACAACTCCATCTATGACATCACACACCTCCATTCTGACTTCACACACCTCTATTCTATGACTACGCACACCTCCATTCTGACATCACACACCTCCATTCTATGACTTCACAGACCTCGAATCTATGATTTCACTTACATGCACTCTATGACTTCACACTCCTCCATTCTATGACTTCCCACACCTCCTTTCTATGACTTCACCCACCTCCAATCGATGACTACACACCTCCATTCTGACTTCACACACCTCCATTCTGTGACTTCACACACCCCCATTCTATGAGTTCACATACCTCCATTCTATGACTTCACACACCTTCATTCTTACTTCAGAAACATCCATTCTATGACTTCACACACCTCCATTCTATGACTTCACAAACCTCCATTCTGTGACTTCACACACCTCCATTCTGGGTTCACACAACTCCATTCGGTGACTTCACACACCTCCATTCTGACTTCACACACCTCCATTCTATGACTTCAAACACTTCCATTCTATGACTTCACACACCTCCATTCTGTGACTTCACACACCAAAATTCTGAGTTCACACACCTCCATTCTGTGACTTCTAACACCTCGATTTTGTGACTTCACACAGCTCCAATCTGTCACTTTCACACTTCAATTCTATGACTTCACACACCTCCATTCTATGACTTCACACACCTCCATTCTGTGACTTCACACACCTCCATTCTATGACCTCACACACCCTCATTCTATGATTTCACACACCTCCATTCTATGACTTCACACATCCATTTTGATTTCACACACCTCCAATATATGACTTCAAACACCTCAATTCTGTGACTTCACACACCTCCATTCTATGACTTCATACAGTCCATTCTGTGACTTCACACAACTCCATTCTATGACTTCACACACTTCCATTCTATGACTTCACACACCTCCATTCTGTGACTTTACACACCTCCATTCGGGGTTCATACACCTCCATTCTGTGACTTCACACTCCTGCAATCTGTGACTTCCCACACCTCCGTTCTGTGACTTCACACACCTCCATTATATGACTTCACACACCTTCATTCTTACTTCACAAACACACATTCTATGACTTCACACACCTCCATTCTATGACTTCACACACCTCCATTCTCTGACTTCACACACCTCCATTCTATGACTTCACACACCTCCATTGTGACAACAGACACCTGCATTCTATGAGTTCACACACCTCCATTCTGACTTCACACACCTCCATTCTATGAGTTCACACACCTCCATTCTATGACTTCACACACCTCCAATCTGACTTCACAAACCTCTATTCTATGACTTCGAACACCTCGATTCTGACATCACACACCTCCAATCTATGACTTCACAGACCTCGAATCTGTGACTTCACTCACCTCCACTCTATGACTTCACACTCTTCCATTCTATGACTTCCCACACCTCCTTTCTATGACTTCACCCACGTTCATTCTATGACTTCAAACCTCCATTCTGACTTCACACACTTCCATTCAGTGACTTCACACACCTCCATTCAATGACTTCACATACCTCCATTCTATGACTTCACACACTCCAATCTGTGACTTCACACACCACCATTCTATGACTTCACACACTTCCATTATTACGTCACATACCTCCATTCTGTGAGTTCACACACCTCCATTCTGACTTCACACACCTCCATTCTATGACTTCACACACCTCCATTCTGACTCACACACCTTCTTTCTGTGACTTCACACACCTCCATTCAATAACTTGACACACCTACATTCTTTGACTTCACACACCTCCAATCTGACATCACACACCTCCATTCTATGATTTCACAGACTTCGAATCTGTGACATCACTCACCTGCACTCTATGACTTCACACTCCTCCATTCTATGACTTCCCACACCTCCTTTCTATGAATTCACCCACCTCCAATCTATGACTACACACCTCCATTCTTACTTCACACACCTCCATTCTGTGACTTCTCACACATCCATTCTATAACTTCACACACCTCCATTCTATGATTTCACACACCTCAATTCTATGACTTCACACACCTCCATTCTTTGACTTCACACACCTAAATTCTGAGTTGACACACCTCCATTCTGTGACTACACACCTCCATTCTGACTTCACAGAGCTCCATTCTATGACTTCACAAACCTCCATTCTTTGACATCACACACCTCCATTCTATGACTTCACACACCTTCATTGTTACTTTACACACCTCCATTCTGTGGCTTCACATACCTCCACTGTATGACTTCACACACCTACATTCTGTGACTTCACACACCTCCATTCTATGACTTCACACACTTCCATGGTGACGTCACACACCTCCATTCTATGAGTTCACACACCTCCATTCTGAATTCACACAGCTCCATTCTGTGACTTCACAAAACTCCATTCTATGATTTCACACACCTCCATACTATGACTTCACACTACTCCATCTATGACTTCACGCACCTCCATTCTGACTTCACACACCTCTATTCTATGACGACGCACACCTCCATTCTGACATCACACACCTCCATTCTATGACTTCACAGACCTCGAATCTGTGACTTCACTCACCTCCACTCTATGACTTCACACACCTCCATTCTGTGACTTCACACCCCTCCATTCCATGACTTCACACACCTTCATTTTTACTTCAGAAACATTCGCACACCTCCATTCTATGACTTCACAAACCTCCATTCTGTGACTTCACACATGCATTTTGACTTCACAAACTTCCAATATATGACTTCAAACACTTCAATTCTGTGACTTCACATAGCTCCATTCTATGACTTCATAACGTCCATTCTGTGACTTCACACAGCTCCATTCTATGACTTCACACACTTCCATTCTATGACTTCATACACCTCCATTCTGTGATTTCACATATCTCCATTCTGTGACTTCACACACCTCCATTCTGTGACTTCACACACTTCCATTCTATGACTTCACACACCTTCATTCTATGATTTCACACACCTCCATTCTGTGACTTCACAAACCTCCATTCTATGACCTCACACACCCTCATTCTATGATTTCACACACCTCCATTCTATGACTTCACACATCCATTTTGACTTCACACACCTCCAATATATGACTTCAAACACCTCAATTCTGTGACTTCACACACCTCCATTCTATGACTTCAAACCGTCCATTCTGTGACTTCACACACCTCCATTTTATGACTTCACACACTTCCATTCTATGACTTCACACACCTCCATTCTGTGACTTTACACACCTCCATTCTGAGTTCACACACCTCAATTCTGGGACTTCACAAACCTCCAATCTGTGACTTCCCACACCTCCATTATATGACTTCACACACCTCCATTGTGACTACACATACTACCATTCTATGAGTTCACACACCTCCATTCTGACTTCACACACCTCCATTCTATGACTTCACACACCTCCATTCTATGACTTCACACACCTCCTGTCTATGACTTCACCCAACTCCATTCTATGACTGCACGCCTCCATTCTGACTTCACACACCTCCATTCTGTGACTTCACACACCTCCATTCTATGACTTCACACACCTCCATTCTATGCCTTCACACAACTCCATTCTGTGACTTCACACACCTCCATTCTATGCCTTCACACACCTTCATTCTTACTTCACAAACATACATTGTATGATTTCACACACCTCCATTCTATGACTTCAAACACCTCCATTCTTTGACTTCACACAACTCCATTCTATGTCTTCACACAACTCCATTCTTTGACTTCACACAACTGAATTCTGAGTTGACACATCTCCATTCTGTGACTTCACACACCTCCATTCTGACTTCACACATCTCCATTCTATGACTTCACACACCTTCATTTTCACTTTACAAACATCCATTCTATAACTTCACACACCTCCATTCTATGACTTCACACACCTCCATTCAATGACTTCACACACCTCCATTCTAGGACTTCACACACCTCCATTCTGTGACTTCACACACCTCCATTCTATGTCCTCACCCTTCCATTGTGACGTCACACACCTCCATTCTATGAGTTCACACACCTCCATTCTCACTTCACACACCTCCATTCTATGACTTCACACACCTCCATTCTGAATGCACACCTCAATTCTGTGCCTTCACAAAACTCTATTCTATGATTTCAAACAACTCCATACTATGACTTCACACAACTCCACCTATGACTTCACACACCTCCATTCTGACTTCACACACCTCTATTCTATGACTTCGCACACCTCCATTCTGACATCACACACCTCCATTCTATGACTTCACAGACCTCGAATCTATGATTTCACTCACATGCACTCTATGACTTCACACTCCTCCATTCTATGACTTCACACACGTTCATTCTTACTTCAGAAACATCCATTCTATGACTTCACACACCTCCATTCTATGACTTCACAAACCTCCATTCTGTGACTTCACACACCTCCATTCTGAGTTCACACAACTCCATTCGGGGACTTCACACACCTCCATTGTGAGTTCACACACCTCCATTCTGTGACTTCTCACACCTCGATTCTGTGACTTCACACAGCTCCAAACTGTGACTTCACACACTTCCATTCTATGACTTCATACACCTCCATTCTGTGATTTCACACACCTCCATTCTGACTTCAAACACCTCAATTCTGTGACTTCACACATCTCCATTTTATGACTTCATACCGTCCATTCTGTGACATCACACACCTCCATTCTATGACTTCACAACTTCCATTCTCTGACTTCACACACCTCAATTCTGTGACTTTACACACCTCCATTCTGGGTTCACACACCTCCATTCTGTGACTTCACACTCCTGCAATCTGTGACTTCCCACACCTCCATTCTGTGACTTCACACACCTCCATTCTATGACTTAACACACCTTCATTCTTACTTCACAAACACCCATTCTAAGACTTCACACACCTCCATTCTATGACTTCACACACCTCCATTCTGTGACTTCACACACCTCCATTATATGACTTCAAACACCTCCATTGTGACTACACACACCTCCATTCTATGAGTTCAACACCTCCATTCAGACTTCACACATCTCCATTCTATGACTTCACAGACCTCCATTCTGAATTCACACAGCTCAATTCTGTGACTTCACAAAATTCCATTCTGACTTCACACACCTCCATTGTATGTATTCACAGACCTCCATTCTGTGACTTCACACACGTCCATTGTGACGTCACACACCTCCATTCTATGAGTTCACACACCTCCATTCTTACTTCACAGACCTCTATTCTATGACTTCGCACACCTCCATTCTGACATCACACACCTCCAATCTATGACTTCACAGACCTCGAATCTGTGACTTCACTCACCTCAACTCTATGACTTCACACTACTCCATTCTATGACTTTCTACACCTCCTTTCTATGACTTCACCCACCTTCATTCTATGACTTCACACCTCCATTCTGACATCACACACTTCCATTCAGTGACTTCACACACCTCCATTCAATGACTTCACACACCTCCATTCTATGACTTCACACACCTTCATTCTTAATTCAGAAACATCCATTCTATGACCTCACTCGCCTCCATCTATGACTTCAGAAACCTCCATTCTCTGACTTCACACACCTCCATACTGAGTTCACAAAACTGCATTCGGTGACTTAACACACCTCCATTCTGACTTCACACACGTCCATTCTATGACTTCACACACTTCCATTCCATGACTTCACAAACCTCCATTCTGTCACTTCACACACCTCTATTCTGAGTTCACACACCTCCATTCTGTGACTTCACACACCTCCATTCTATGACTTCACACTCCTACATTCTATGACTTCACACATCCATTTTGACTTCACACACCTCCATTCTCCGTCTTCACACCCCTCTAATTTGATTTCTCATACCTCCATTCTATGACTTCACAAACCTCCCTTCGTTGACTTCACAATACTCCATTCTATGACTTCACACATCTATATTCTATGACTTCACACACCTCAATTCTGAGTCACACAACTCCATTCTGTGACTTCACAAAACTCCATTCTATGATTTCACATATCTCCATACTATGACTTCACCCACCACCATTCTGAGTTCACACACCTCCATTCTGTGACTTCTAACACCTCGATTTTGTGACTTCACACAGCTCCAATCTGTCACTTTCACACTTCAATTCTATGACTTCACACACCTCCATTCTATGACTTCACACACCTCCATTCTGTGACTTCACACACCTCCATTCTATGACCTCACACACCCTCATTCTATGATTTCACACACCTCCATTCTATGACTTCACACATCCATTTTGATTTCACACACCTCCAATATATGACTTCAAACACCTCAATTCTGTGACTTCACACACCTCCATTCTATGACTTCATACAGTCCATTCTGTGACTTCACACAACTCCATTCTATGACTTCACACACTTCCATTCTATGACTTCACACACCTCCATTCTGTGACTTTACACACCTCCATTCGGGGTTCATACACCTCCATTCTGTGACTTCACACTCCTGCAATCTGTGACTTCCCACACCTCCGTTCTGTGACTTCACACACCTCCATTATATGACTTCACACACCTTCATTCTTACTTCACAAACACACATTCTATGACTTCACACACCTCCATTCTATGACTTCACACACCTCCATTCTCTGACTTCACACACCTCCATTCTATGACTTCACACACCTCCATTGTGACTACAGACACCTGCATTCTATGAGTTCACACACCTCCATTCTGACTTCACACACCTCCATTCTATGAGTTCACACACCTCCATTCTATGACTTCACACACCTCCAATCTGACTTCACAAACCTCTATTCTATGACTTCGAACACCTCGATTCTGACATCACACACCTCCAATCTATGACTTCACAGACCTCGAATCTGTGACTTCACTCACCTCCACTCTATGACTTCACACTCTTCCATTCTATGACTTCCCACACCTCCTTTCTATGACTTCACCCACGTTCATTCTATGACTTCAAACCTCCATTCTGACTTCACACACTTCCATTCAGTGACTTCACACACCTCCATTCAATGACTTCACATACCTCCATTCTATGACTTCACACACTCCAATCTGTGACTTCACACACCACCATTCTATGACTTCACACACTTCCATTATTACGTCACATACCTCCATTCTGTGAGTTCACACACCTCCATTCTGACTTCACACACCTCCATTCTATGACTTCACACACCTCCATTCAATAACTTGACACACCTACATTCTTTGACTTCACACACCTCCAATCTGACATCACACACCTCCATTCTATGATTTCACAGACTTCGAATCTGTGACATCACTCACCTGCACTCTATGACTTCACACTCCTCCATTCTATGACTTCCCACACCTCCTTTCTATGAATTCACCCACCTCCAATCTATGACTACACACCTCCATTCTTACTTCACACACCTCCATTCTGTGACTTCTCACACATCCATTCTATAACTTCACACACCTCCATTCTATGATTTCACACACCTCAATTCTATGACTTCACACACCTCCATTCTTTGACTTCACACACCTAAATTCTGAGTTGACACACCTCCATTCTGTGACTACACACCTCCATTCTGACTTCACAGAGCTCCATTCTATGACTTCACAAACCTCCATTCTTTGACATCACACACCTCCATTCTATGACTTCACACACCTTCATTGTTACTTTACACACCTCCATTCTGTGGCTTCACATACCTCCACTGTATGACTTCACACACCTACATTCTGTGACTTCACACACCTCCATTCTATGACTTCACACACTTCCATGGTGACGTCACACACCTCCATTCTATGAGTTCACACACCTCCATTCTGAATTCACACAGCTCCATTCTGTGACTTCACAAAACTCCATTCTATGATTTCACACACCTCCATACTATGACTTCACACTACTCCATCTATGACTTCACGCACCTCCATTCTGACTTCACACACCTCTATTCTATGACTACGCACACCTCCATTCTGACATCACACACCTCCATTCTATGACTTCACAGACCTCGAATCTGTGACTTCACTCACCTCCACTCTATGACTTCACACACCTCCATTCTGTGACTTCACACCCCTCCATTCCATGACTTCACACACCTTCATTTTTACTTCAGAAACATTCGCACACCTCCATTCTATGACTTCACAAACCTCCATTCTGTGACTTCACACATGCATTTTGACTTCACAAACTTCCAATATATGACTTCAAACACTTCAATTCTGTGACTTCACATAGCTCCATTCTATGACTTCATAACGTCCATTCTGTGACTTCACACAGCTCCATTCTATGACTTCACACACTTCCATTCTATGACTTCATACACCTCCATTCTGTGATTTCACATATCTCCATTCTGTGACTTCACACACCTCCATTCTGTGACTTCACACACTTCCATTCTATGACTTCACACACCTTCATTCTATGATTTCACACACCTCCATTCTGTGACTTCACAAACCTCCATTCTATGACCTCACACACCCTCATTCTATGATTTCACACACCTCCATTCTATGACTTCACACATCCATTTTGACTTCACACACCTCCAATATATGACTTCAAACACCTCAATTCTGTGACTTCACACACCTCCATTCTATGACTTCAAACCGTCCATTCTGTGACTTCACACACCTCCATTTTATGACTTCACACACTTCCATTCTATGACTTCACACACCTCCATTCTGTGACTTTACACACCTCCATTCTGAGTTCACACACCTCAATTCTGGGACTTCACAAACCTCCAATCTGTGACTTCCCACACCTCCATTATATGACTTCACACACCTCCATTGTGACTACACATACTACCATTCTATGAGTTCACACACCTCCATTCTGACTTCACACACCTCCATTCTATGACTTCACACACCTCCATTCTATGACTTCACACACCTCCTGTCTATGACTTCACCCAACTCCATTCTATGACTGCACGCCTCCATTCTGACTTCACACACCTCCATTCTGTGACTTCACACACCTCCATTCTATGACTTCACACACCTCCATTCTATGCCTTCACACAACTCCATTCTGTGACTTCACACACCTCCATTCTATGCCTTCACACACCTTCATTCTTACTTCACAAACATACATTGTATGATTTCACACACCTCCATTCTATGACTTCAAACACCTCCATTCTTTGACTTCACACAACTCCATTCTATGTCTTCACACAACTCCATTCTTTGACTTCACACAACTGAATTCTGAGTTGACACATCTCCATTCTGTGACTTCACACACCTCCATTCTGACTTCACACATCTCCATTCTATGACTTCACACACCTTCATTTTCACTTTACAAACATCCATTCTATAACTTCACACACCTCCATTCTATGACTTCACACACCTCCATTCAATGACTTCACACACCTCCATTCTAGGACTTCACACACCTCCATTCTGTGACTTCACACACCTCCATTCTATGTCCTCACCCTTCCATTGTGACGTCACACACCTCCATTCTATGAGTTCACACACCTCCATTCTCACTTCACACACCTCCATTCTATGACTTCACACACCTCCATTCTGAATGCACACCTCAATTCTGTGCCTTCACAAAACTCTATTCTATGATTTCAAACAACTCCATACTATGACTTCACACAACTCCACCTATGACTTCACACACCTCCATTCTGACTTCACACACCTCTATTCTATGACTTCGCACACCTCCATTCTGACATCACACACCTCCATTCTATGACTTCACAGACCTCGAATCTATGATTTCACTCACATGCACTCTATGACTTCACACTCCTCCATTCTATGACTTCACACACGTTCATTCTTACTTCAGAAACATCCATTCTATGACTTCACACACCTCCATTCTATGACTTCACAAACCTCCATTCTGTGACTTCACACACCTCCATTCTGAGTTCACACAACTCCATTCGGGGACTTCACACACCTCCATTGTGAGTTCACACACCTCCATTCTGTGACTTCTCACACCTCGATTCTGTGACTTCACACAGCTCCAAACTGTGACTTCACACACTTCCATTCTATGACTTCATACACCTCCATTCTGTGATTTCACACACCTCCATTCTGACTTCAAACACCTCAATTCTGTGACTTCACACATCTCCATTTTATGACTTCATACCGTCCATTCTGTGACATCACACACCTCCATTCTATGACTTCACAACTTCCATTCTCTGACTTCACACACCTCAATTCTGTGACTTTACACACCTCCATTCTGGGTTCACACACCTCCATTCTGTGACTTCACACTCCTGCAATCTGTGACTTCCCACACCTCCATTCTGTGACTTCACACACCTCCATTCTATGACTTAACACACCTTCATTCTTACTTCACAAACACCCATTCTAAGACTTCACACACCTCCATTCTATGACTTCACACACCTCCATTCTGTGACTTCACACACCTCCATTATATGACTTCAAACACCTCCATTGTGACTACACACACCTCCATTCTATGAGTTCAACACCTCCATTCAGACTTCACACATCTCCATTCTATGACTTCACAGACCTCCATTCTGAATTCACACAGCTCAATTCTGTGACTTCACAAAATTCCATTCTGACTTCACACACCTCCATTGTATGTATTCACAGACCTCCATTCTGTGACTTCACACACGTCCATTGTGACGTCACACACCTCCATTCTATGAGTTCACACACCTCCATTCTTACTTCACAAACCTCTATTCTATGACTTCGCACACCTCCATTCTGACATCACACACCTCCAATCTATGACTTCACAGACCTCGAATCTGTGACTTCACTCACCTCAACTCTATGACTTCACACTACTCCATTCTATGACTTTCTACACCTCCTTTCTATGACTTCACCCACCTTCATTCTATGACTTCACACCTCCATTCTGACATCACACACTTCCATTCAGTGACTTCACACACCTCCATTCAATGACTTCACACACCTCCATTCTATGACTTCACACACCTTCATTCTTAATTCAGAAACATCCATTCTATGACCTCACTCGCCTCCATCTATGACTTCAGAAACCTCCATTCTCTGACTTCACACACCTCCATACTGAGTTCACAAAACTGCATTCGGTGACTTAACACACCTCCATTCTGACTTCACACACGTCCATTCTATGACTTCACACACTTCCATTCCATGACTTCACAAACCTCCATTCTGTCACTTCACACACCTCTATTCTGAGTTCACACACCTCCATTCTGTGACTTCACACACCTCCATTCTATGACTTCACACTCCTACATTCTATGACTTCACACATCCATTTTGACTTCACACACCTCCATTCTCCGTCTTCACACCCCTCTAATTTGATTTCTCATACCTCCATTCTATGACTTCACAAACCTCCCTTCGTTGACTTCACAATACTCCATTCTATGACTTCACACATCTATATTCTATGACTTCACACACCTCAATTCTGAGTCACACAACTCCATTCTGTGACTTCACAAAACTCCATTCTATGATTTCACATATCTCCATACTATGACTTCACCCACCTCCATCTATGACTTCACACACCTCCATTATGAGTTCACACACCTCCATTCTGTGACTTCACACACCTCCATTCTGACTTCACACACCTCCATTGTATGACTTCACACACCTCCATTCTTTGACTTCACACACCTCCATTCTATGACTTCACAAACTTCCATTGTGATGTCACACACCTCCATTCTATGAGTTCACACACCTCCATTCTATGACTTCACACACGTAATTTCTATGACTTCACCCACCTCCATTCTATGACTTTACACCTCCATTCTGACTTCACACACCTCCATTCTGTGACTTCACACACCTCCATTCTATGAATTCACAAACTTCCATTGTGACGTCACACACCTCCATTCTATGAGTTTACACACCTCCATTCTATGACTTCACTCACCTCCATTGTACCACTTCACACACCTCCTTTCTGAGTTGACACACCTCCATACTATGACTTCACACACCTCCAATCTGAATTCACACACCTCCATTCTATGACTTCACCCACCTCCATTCTATGACTTCACACACCTCCATTCTCCGACTTCACACCCCTCTAATTTGATTTCTCATACCTCCATTCTATGACTTCACAAACCTCCCTTCGGTGACTTCACAATACTCCATTTTATGACTTCCCACATCTACATTCTTTCACTTCACACACCTCAATTCTGACTCACACAACTCCATTCTGTGACTTCACAAAACTCCATTCTATGATTTCATATATCTCCATACTATGACTTCACACACCTCCATCTATGACTTCACACACCTCCATTCTGAGTTCACACACCTCCATTCTGTGACTTCACACACCTCCATTCCGGCTTCACACACCTCCATTGTATGACTTCACACACCTCCATTCTGTGACTTCACACACCTCCATTCTATGACTTCACAAACTTCCATTGTGACGTCACACACCTCCATTCTATGAGTTCACACACCTCCGTTCTATGACTTCACACACCTCCATTCTGACTTCACACACCTCTATTCTATGACTTCGAACACCTACATTCTGACTTCCCACACCTCCATTGTTGAGGACCGACTGTGGGGTCAATGACCTTGGACCTGACCTTGGACCTAGCAACTGTATACACAAGGAAATAACTCTTTTCATGATGACTTTAAGCAATGTCAATCAGTTCTTATCATGATGACTTTAAGCAATGTCAATCAGTTCTTATCATGATGACTTTAAGCAATGTCAATCAGTTCTTATCATGATGACTTTAAGCAATGTTAATCCTTTCTCATTTATCCTATATGTGATTTGTTTACTATTTTGTATGAATGTAGCCTCTGGCAACTCCCTAGTTTTAAGAAGAGTATTTAAGGTCGGAACTTAAAATAAAGGAGAGAGTCTCTTAGGCGGCAGTCTGGAGCTCACAGTCTTCTTGGACTGCTGACTTGGGCTGTAGTCCTCCCGAACTCCATCTGTTTGTCTCTCTTCTATTTTTTCCTAGTCCTTGCCCCTATTTCAGGAATCCCAATCCGCGAACCCTGGTTTGCTGCCGGCTGGCCCCGGCACTCCATTGTATGACTTCCCAGACCTCGAATCTGTGACTTCACTCACCTCCTCTCTATGACTTCACACTTCTCCATTCTATGACTTCCCACACCTAATTTCTGTGACTTCACCCACCACCATTCTATGACTTCACACCTCCATTCTGACTTCACACACCTCCATTCTATGACTTCACACACCTCCATTCTGACTTCACACACCTCCATTCTGTGACTTCACACACCTCCATTCTATGATTTCACACACCTGAATTCTGTGACTTCACACACCTGAATTCTATGACTTCACACACCTCCATTCTGTGACTTCACACACCTCCATTCTATGACTTCACACACCTACATTTTGACTTCACACCCTCCATTCTATGAGTTCACACACCTGCATTGTGACTTCACACACCTCCATTCTATGACTTCACACACCTCCATTCTGACCTCACACACCTCCATTCTGACTTCACACATCTAAATTCTGTGACTTCACACACCTCCATTCTATGATTTCACACACCTCCATTCTATGACTTCACTCACCTCCATTCTATGACTTCACACACCTCCTTTCTGTGTTGACACACCTCCATTCTATGACTTCACACACCTCCAATCTGAATTCACAAACCTCCATTCTATGACTTCACACACCTCCATTCCACGAATTCACACCACTCTAAGTTGATTTCTCATACCTCCATTCTATGACTTCACAAACCTCCCTTCGGTGACTTCACAATACTCCATTCTATGACTTCACACATCTACATTCTATGACTTCACACACCTCAATTCTGACTCACACAACTCCATTCTGTGACTTCACAAAACTCCATTCTATGATTTCACACATCTCTATACTATGACTTCACACACCTCCATCTATGACTTCACACACCTCCATTCTGAGTTCACACACCTCCATTCTGTGACTTCACACACCTCCATTCTGAATTCACACACCTCCATTGTATGACTTCACACACCTCCATTCTGTGACTTCACACACCTCCATTCTATGACTTCACAAACTTCCATTGTGACGTCACACACCTCCATTCTATGAGTTCACACACCTCCACTCTATGACTTCACACACCTCCATTCTGACTTCACACACCTCTATTCTATGACTTCGAACACCTAAATTCTGACTTCACACACCTCCATTCTATGACTTCACAGAACTCGAATCGGTGAATTCACTCACCTCCACGCTATGACTTCACAATTCTCCATTCTATGACTTCCCACACCTAAGTTCTATGACTTCACCCACCTCCATTCTATGACTTCACACCTCCATTCTGACTTCACACACCTCCATTCTATGACTTCACACACCTCCATTCTGACTTCACCCACCTCCATTCTGTGACTTCACACACCTTCATTCTTTGACTTAACACACCTCCATTCTGTGACTTCACACACCTCCATTCTGAGTTCACACACCTCCATTCTGTGACTTCTCACACCTCGATTCTGTGACTCACACACCTCCAATCTGTGACTTCACACACTTCCTTTCTGTGACTTCACACACCTCCATTCTATGACTTCACACACCTCCATTCTGTGACTTCACACACCTCCATTCTATGACCTCACACATCCTAATTCTATGATTTCACACGCCTCCATTCTATGACTTCCCACATTCATTTTGATTTCACACACCTCCAATATATGCCTTCAAACACCTCAGTTCTATGTCTTCACACACCTCCATTCTATGACTTCATACCGTCCATTCTGTGACTTCACCCACCTTCATTCTATGACTTCACACACCTCCATTCTATGACTTCACACACCTCCATTCTGTGACTTCACACACCTCCATTCTGAATTCACACAGCTCAATTCTGTGACTTCACAAAATTCCATTCTGACTTCACACACCGCCATTGTATGAATTCACATACCTCCATTCTGTGACTTCACACACTTCCATTGTGACGTCACACACCTCCATTCTATGAGTTCACACACCTCCATTCTATGACTTCACACACCTCCATTCTGACTTCACAATCCTCTATTCTATGACTTCGCACACCTCCATTCTGACATCACACACCTCCACTCTATGACTTCACAGTCCTCCATTCTATGACTTCCCACACCTCCTTTCTACGACTTCACCCACCTTCATTCTATGACTTCACACCTCCATTCTGACTTCACACACTTCCATTCAGTGACTTCACACACCTCCATTCAATGACTTCACACACCTACATTCTTTGATTTCACACACCTCCAATCTGACATCACACACCTCCATTCTATGATTTCACAGACCTCGAATCTATGACTTCACTCACCTGCACTCTATGACTTCCCACACCTCCTTTCTATAACTTCACCCACCTCCAATCTATGACTACACACCTGCATTCTGACTTCACACATCTCCATTCTGTGACTTCACACACCTCCATTCTATGACTTCACACACCTCCATTCTATGACTTCACACACCTTCATTCTTACTTCAGAAACATCCATTCTATGACTTCACACACCTCCATTCTATGACTTCACAAACCTCCATTCTGAGACTTCACACACCTCCATTCTGACTTCACACACTTCCATTCTATGACTTCACACAGTTCCATTCTATGACTTCACACACCTCCATTCTCTGACTTCACACACCTCCATTCTGAGTTCACACACCTCCATTCTGTGACTTCACACACCTCCATTCTGTGACTTCACACACTTTCATTCTATGACTTCACACACCTTCATTCTATGATTTCACACACCTCCATTCTGTGAGTTCACAAACCTCCATTCTATGACCTCACACACCCTCATTCTATGATTTCACACACCTCCATTCTATGACTTCACACATCCATTTTGACTTCACACACCTCCAATATATGACTTCAAACACCTCAATTCTGTGACTTCACACACCTCCATTCTATGACTTCATACCGTCCATTCTGTGAATTCACACACCTCCATTCTATGACTTCACACACCTCCATTCTGAGTTCACACACATCTATTCTGCGATTTCACACACCTTTCATTCTGTGACTTCACACACCTCCATTCTGTGACTTCACACACTTCCATTCTATGACTTCACACACCTTCATTCTATGATTTCACACACCTCCATTCTGTGACTTCACAAACCTCCATTCTATGACCTCACACTCCCTCATTCTATGATTTCACACACCTCCATTCTATGACTTCACACATCCATTTTGACTTCACACACCTCCAATATATGACTTCAAACACCTCAATTCTGTGACTTCACACACCTCCATTCTATGACTTCAAACCGTCCATTCTGTGACTTCACACACCTCCATTCTATGACTTCACACACTTCCATTCTATGACTTCACACACCTGCATTCTGTGACTTTACACACCTCCATTCTGAGTTCACACACCTCAATTCTGGGACTTCACAGACCTCCAATCTGTGACTTCCCACACCTCCATTCTGTGACTTCACACACCTCCATTCTATGACTGCACACACCTCCATTCTATGACTTCACACACGTCCATTCTGTGACTTCACACACCTCCATTCTATGACTTCACACACCTACATTGTGACTACACACACTACCATTCTATGAGTTCACACACCTCCATTCTGAATTCAGACACCTCCATTCTATGACTACACACACATCCATTCTATGACTTCACACACCTCCTTTCTATGACTTCACCCAACTCCATTCTATGACTTCACACCTCCATTCTGACTTCACACACCTCCATTCTGTGACTTCACACACCTCCATTCTATGACTTCACACACCTCCATTCTATGACTTCACACACCTCCATTCTATGCCTTCACACACCTCCATTCTGTGACTTCACACACCTCCATTCTATGCTTTCACACACCTTCATTCTTACTTCACAAATATACATTCTATGACTTCACACTCCTCCATTCTATGACTTCAAACACCTCCATTCTTTGACTTCACACACCTCCATTCTGTGTTCACACACCTCAATTCTGTGACCTCACACACCTCCATTCTGACTACACACACCTCCATTCTATGACTTCTCACACCTCCATTCTATGTCTTCACACACCTCCATTCTTTGACTTCACACACCTAAATTCTGAGTTGACACATCTCCATTCTGTGACTTCACACACCTCCATTCTGACTTCACACATCTCCATTCTATGACTTCACACACCTTCATTATTACTTTACAAACATCCATTCTATAACTTCACACACCTCCATTCTATGACTTCACACACCTGCATTCTGTGACTTTACACACCTCCATTCTATGACTTCACACACTTCCATTGTGACGTCACACACCTCCATTCTATGAGTTCACACACCTCCATTCTGACTTCACACACCTCCATTATATGACTTCACACACCTCCATTCTGAATTCACACAGCTCCATTCTGTCACTTCACAAAACTCTCTTCTATGATTTCACACACCACCATACTATGACTTCACCTAACTCCATCTATGACTTCACACACCTCCATTCTGACTTCACACACCTCTATTCTATGACTTCGCACACCTCCATTCTGACATCACACACCTCCATTCTATGACTTCACAGACCTCGAATCTGTGATTTCACTCACATGCACTCTGTGACTTCACACTCCTCCATTCTATGACTTCCCACACCTCCTTTCTATGACTTCACCCAGCTCCAATAGATGACTACACACCTTCATTCTGACTTCACACACATCCATTCTGTGACTTCACACACCCCCATTATATGAGTTCACATACTTCCATTCAATGACTTCACACACCTTCATTCTTACTTCAGAAACATCCATTCTATGACTTCACACACCTCCATTCTATGACTTCTCAAACCTCCATTCTGTGACTTCACACACCTCCATTCTGAGTTCACACAACTCCATTCGGTGACTTCACACACCTCCATTCTGACTTCACACACCTCCATTCTATGACTTCACACACTTCCATTGTATGACTTCACACACCTCCATTCTGTGACTTCACACACCTCCATTCTGAGTTCACATACCTCCATTCTGTGACTTCTAACACCTCGATTCTGTGACTTTGCACAGCCCCAATCTGTGACTTCACTGACTTCCATTCTATGACTTCACACAACTCCATTCTATGACTTCACACACCTCCATTCTGTGACTTCACACATCTCCGTTCTATGACCTCACACACCTTCATTCTATGATTTCACACACCTCCATTCTATGACTTCACACATCCATTTTGATTTCACACACCTCCAATATATGACTTCAAACACCTCAATTCTGTGACTTCACACACCTCCATTCTATGACTTCACACACCTCAATTCTATGACTTCACACACGTCCATTCTGTGACTTCACACACCTCCATTCTATGACTTCACACACCTCCATTGTGACTACACACACTACCATTCTATGAGTTCACACACCTCCATTCTGACTTCACACACCTCCATTCTATGACTTCACGCACCTCCATTCTATGACTTCACACACCTCCTTTCTATGACTTCACCCAAGTCCATTCTATGACTTCACACATCCATTCTGACTTCACACACCTCCATTCTGTGACTTCTCACATCTCCATTATATGACTTCACACACCTCCATTCTATGACTTCACACACCTCCATTCTATGCCTTCACACACCTCCATTCTGTGACTTCACACACCTCCAATCTATGCCTTCACAAACCTTCATTCTTACTTCACAAACATACATTCTATGACTTCACACTCCTCCATTCTATGACTTCAAACACCTCCATTCTTTGACTTCACACACCTCCATTCTGTGTTCACACACCTCAATTCTGTGACCTCACACACCTCCATTCTGACTTCACAGACCTCCATTCTATGACTTCTCACACCTCCATTCTATGTCTTCACACACCTCCATTCTTTGACTTCACACACCTAAATTCTGAGTTGACACATCTCCATTCTGTGACTTCACACACCTCCATTCTGACTTCACACATCTCCTTTCTATGACTTCACACACCTTCATTTTTACATTACAAACATCCAGTCTATAACTTCACACACCTCCATTCTATGACTTCACACACCTCCATTCAGTGACTTCACACACCTCCATTCTATGACTTCACACACCTCTATCTGTGACTTCACACACCTCCATTCTATGACTTCACACACTTCCATTGTGACGTCACACACCTCCATTCTATGAGATCACACACCTCCATTCTGACTTCACACACCTCCATTCTATGACTTCACCCACCTCCATTCTGAATTCACACAGCTCCATTCTGTGCCTTTCCAAAACTCTATTCTATTATTTCACACACCTCCATACTATGACTTCACACAACTCCATCTATGACTTCACACACCTCCATTCTGACTTCACACACCTCTATTCTATGACTTCGCACACCTCCATTCTGACATCACACACCTCCATTCTATGACTTCACAGACCGCGAATCTGTGATTTCACTCACATGCACTCTATGACTTCACACTCCTCCATTTTATGACTTCAAACACCTCCATTCTTTGACTTCCCACACCTCCATTCTGTGTTCACACACCTCAATTCTGTGACTTCACACACCTCCATTCTGACTTCACACACCTCCATTCTATGACTTCCCACATTTCCTTTCTATGACTTCACCCACCTCCAATCGATGACTACACACCTCCATTCTGACTTCACACACCTCCACTCTGTGACTTCACACACCCCCATTCTATGAGTTCACATATCTCCATTCTATGACTTCACACACCTTCATTCTTACTTCAGAAACATCCATTCTATGACTTCACACACCTCCATTCTATGACTTCACAAACCTCCATTCTGTGACTTCACACACCTCCATTCTGAGTTCACACAACTCCATTCGGTGACTTCACACACCTGCATTCTGACTTCACACACCTCCATTATATGACTTCACACACTTCCATTCTATGACTTCACACACCTCCATTCTGTGACTTCACACACCTCCATTCTGAGTTCACACACCTCCATTCTGTGACTTCTCACACCTCGATTCTGTGACTTCACACAGCTCCAATCTGTGACTTCACACTCCCTCATTCTATGATTTCACACACCTCCATTCTATGACTTCACACATCCATTTTGACTTCACACACCTCCAATATATGACTTCAAACACCTCAATTCTGTGACTTCACACACCTCCATTCTATGACTTCAAACCGTCCATTCTGTGACTTCACACACCTCCATTCTATGACTTCACACACTTCCATTCTATGACTTCACACACCTGCATTCTGTGACTTTACACACCTCCATTCTGAGTTCACACACCTCAATTCTGGGACTTCACAGACCTCCAATCTGTGACTTCCCACACCTCCATTCTGTGACTTCACACACCTCCATTCTATGACTGCACACACCTCCATTCTATGACTTCACACACGTCCATTCTGTGACTTCACACACCTCCATTCTATGACTTCACACACCTACATTGTGACTACACACACTACCATTCTATGAGTTCACACACCTCCATTCTGAATTCAGACACCTCCATTCTATGACTACACACACATCCATTCTATGACTTCACACACCTCCTTTCTATGACTTCACCCAACTCCATTCTATGACTTCACACCTCCATTCTGACTTCACACACCTCCATTCTGTGACTTCACACACCTCCATTATATGACTTCACACACCTCCATTATATGACTTCACACACCTCCATTCTATGCCTTCACACACCTCCATTCTGTGACTTCACACACCTCCATTCTATGCTTTCACACACCTTCATTCTTACTTCACAAATATACATTCTATGACTTCACACTCCTCCATTCTATGACTTCAAACACCTCCATTCTTTGACTTCACACACCTCCATTCTGTGTTCACACACCTCAATTCTGTGACCTCACACACCTCCATTCTGACTACACACACCTCCATTCTATGACTTCTCACACCTCCATTCTATGTCTTCACACACCTCCATTCTTTGACTTCACACACCTAAATTCTGAGTTGACACATCTCCATTCTGTGACTTCACACACCTCCATTCTGACTTCACACATCTCCATTCTATGACTTCACACACCTTCATTATTACTTTACAAACATCCATTCTATAACTTCACACACCTCCATTCTATGACTTCACACACCTGCATTCTGTGACTTTACACACCTCCATTCTATGACTTCACACACTTCCATTGTGACGTCACACACCTCCATTCTATGAGTTCACACACCTCCATTCTGACTTCACACACCTCCATTATATGACTTCACACACCTCCATTCTGAATTCACACAGCTCCATTCTGTCACTTCACAAAACTCTCTTCTATGATTTCACACACCACCATACTATGACTTCACCTAACTCCATCTATGACTTCACACACCTCCATTCTGACTTCACACACCTCTATTCTATGACTTCGCACACCTCCATTCTGACATCACACACCTCCATTCTATGACTTCACAGACCTCGAATCTGTGATTTCACTCACATGCACTCTGTGACTTCACACTCCTCCATTCTATGACTTCCCACACCTCCTTTCTATGACTTCACCCAGCTCCAATAGATGACTACACACCTTCATTCTGACTTCACACACATCCATTCTGTGACTTCACACACCCCCATTATATGAGTTCACATACTTCCATTCAATGACTTCACACACCTTCATTCTTACTTCAGAAACATCCATTCTATGACTTCACACACCTCCATTCTATGACTTCTCAAACCTCCATTCTGTGACTTCACACACCTCCATTCTGAGTTCACACAACTCCATTCGGTGACTTCACACACCTCCATTCTGACTTCACACACCTCCATTCTATGACTTCACACACTTCCATTGTATGACTTCACACACCTCCATTCTGTGACTTCACACACCTCCATTCTGAGTTCACATACCTCCATTCTGTGACTTCTAACACCTCGATTCTGTGACTTTGCACAGCCCCAATCTGTGACTTCACTGACTTCCATTCTATGACTTCACACAACTCCATTCTATGACTTCACACACCTCCATTCTGTGACTTCACACACCTCCATTCTATGACCTCACACACCTTCATTCTATGATTTCACACACCTCCATTCTATGACTTCACACATCCATTTTGATTTCACACACCTCCAATATATGACTTCAAACACCTCAATTATGTGACTTCACACAACTCCATTCTATGACTTCACACACCTCAATTCTATGACTTCACACACGTCCATTCTGTGACTTCACACACCTCCATTCTATGACTTCACACACCTCCATTGTGACTACACACACTACCATTCTATGAGTTCACACACCTCCATTCTGACTTCACACACCTCCATTCTATGACTTCACGCACCTCCATTCTATGACTTCACACACCTCCTTTCTATGACTTCACCCAAGTCCATTCTATGACTTCACACATCCATTCTGACTTCACACACCTCCATTCTGTGACTTCTCACATCTCCATTATATGACTTCACACACCTCCATTCTATGACTTCACACACCTCCATTCTATGCCTTCACACACCTCCATTCTGTGACTTCACACACCTCCAATCTATGCCTTCACAAACCTTCATTCTTACTTCACAAACATACATTCTATGACTTCACACTCCTCCATTCTATGACTTCAAACACCTCCATTCTTTGACTTCACACACCTCCATTCTGTGTTCACACACCTCAATTCTGTGACCTCACACACCTCCATTCTGACTTCACAGACCTCCATTCTATGACTTCTCACACCTCCATTCTATGTCTTCACACACCTCCATTCTTTGACTTCACACACCTAAATTCTGAGTTGACACATCTCCATTCTGTGACTTCACACACCTCCATTCTGACTTCACACACCTCTATTCTATGACTTCGCACACCTCCATTCTGACATCACACACCTCCATTCTATGACTTCACAGACCTCGAATCTGTGATTTCACTCACATGCACTCTGTGACTTCACACTCCTCCATTCTATGACTTCCCACACCTCCTTTCTATGACTTCACCCAGCTCCAATAGATGACTACACACCTTCATTCTGACTTCACACACATCCATTCTGTGACTTCACACACCCCCATTATATGAGTTCACATACTTCCATTCAATGACTTCACACACCTTCATTCTTACTTCAGAAACATCCATTCTATGACTTCACACACCTCCATTCTATGACTTCTCAAACCTCCATTCTGTGACTTCACACACCTCCATTCTGAGTTCACACAACTCCATTCGGTGACTTCACACACCTCCATTCTGACTTCACACACCTCCATTCTATGACTTCACACACTTCCATTGTATGACTTCACACACCTCCATTCTGTGACTTCACACACCTCCATTCTGAGTTCACATACCTCCATTCTGTGACTTCTAACACCTCGATTCTGTGACTTTCACAGCCCCAATCTGTGACTTCACTGACTTCCATTCTATGACTTCACACAACTCCATTCTATGACTTCACACACCTCCATTCTGTGACTTCACACACCTCCGTTCTATGACCTCACACACCTTCATTCTATGATTTCACACACCTCCATTCTATGACTTCACACATCCATTTTGATTTCACACACCTCCAATATATGACTTCAAACACCTCAATTCTGTGACTTCACACACCTCCATTCTATGACTTCACACACCTCAATTCTATGACTTCACACACGTCCATTCTGTGACTTCACACACCTCCATTCTATGACTTCACACACCTCCATTGTGACTACACACACTACCATTCTATGAGTTCACACACCTCCATTCTGACTTCACACACCTCCATTCTATGACTTCACGCACCTCCATTCTATGACTTCACACACCTCCTTTCTATGACTTCACCCAAGTCCATTCTATGACTTCACACATCCATTCTGACTTCACACACCTCCATTCTGTGACTTCTCACATCTCCATTATATGACTTCACACACCTCCATTCTATGACTTCACACACCTCCATTCTATGCCTTCACACACCTCCATTCTGTGACTTCACACACCTCCAATCTATGCCTTCACAAACCTTCATTCTTACTTCACAAACATACATTCTATGACTTCACACTCCTCCATTCTATGACTTCAAACACCTCCATTCTTTGACTTCACACACCTCCATTCTGTGTTCACACACCTCAATTCTGTGACCTCACACACCTCCATTCTGACTTCACAGACCTCCATTCTATGACTTCTCACACCTCCATTCTATGTCTTCACACACCTCCATTCTTTGACTTCACACACCTAAATTCTGAGTTGACACATCTCCATTCTGTGACTTCACACACCTCCATTCTGACTTCACACATCTCCTTTCTATGACTTCACACACCTTCATTTTTACATTACAAACATCCAGTCTATAACTCCACACACCTCCATTCTATGACTTCACACACCTCCATTCAGTGACTTCACACACCTCCATTCTATGACTTCACACACTTCCATTGTGACGTCACACACCTCCATTCTATGAGTTCACACACCTCCATTCTGACTTCACACACCTCCATTATATGACTTCACACACCTCCATTCTGAATTCACACAGCTCCATTCTGTCACTTCACAAAACTCTCTTCTATGATTTCACACACCACCATACTATGACTTCACCTAACTCCATCTATGACTTCACACACCTCCATTCTGACTTCACACACCTCTATTCTATGACTTCGCACACCTCCATTCTGACATCACACACCTCCATTCTATGACTTCACAGACCTCGAATCTGTGATTTCACTCACATGCACTCTGTGACTTCACACTCCTCCATTCTATGACTTCCCACACCTCCTTTCTATGACTTCACCCAGCTCCAATAGATGACTACACACCTTCATTCTGACTTCACACACATCCATTCTGTGACTTCACACACCCCCATTATATGAGTTCACATACTTCCATTCAATGACTTCACACACCTTCATTCTTACTTCAGAAACATCCATTCTATGACTTCACACACCTCCATTCTATGACTTCTCAAACCTCCATTCTGTGACTTCACACACCTCCATTCTGAGTTCACACAACTCCATTCGGTGACTTCACACACCTCCATTCTGACTTCACACACCTCCATTCTATGACTTCACACACTTCCATTGTATGACTTCACACACCTCCATTCTGTGACTTCACACACCTCCATTCTGAGTTCACATACCTCCATTCTGTGACTTCTAACACCTCGATTCTGTGACTTTGCACAGCCCCAATCTGTGACTTCACTGACTTCCATTCTATGACTTCACACAACTCCATTCTATGACTTCACACACCTCCATTCTGTGACTTCACACACCTCCATTCTATGACCTCACACACCTTCATTCTATGATTTCACACACCTCCATTCTATGACTTCACACATCCATTTTGATTTCACACACCTCCAATATATGACTTCAAACACCTCAATTCTGTGACTTCACACACCTCCATTCTATGACTTCACACACCTCAATTCTATGACTTCACACACGTCCATTCTGTGACTTCACACACCTCCATTCTATGACTTCACACACCTCCATTGTGACTACACACACTACCATTCTATGAGTTCACACACCTCCATTCTGACTTCACACACCTCCATTCTATGACTTCACGCACCTCCATTCTATGACTTCACACACCTCCTTTCTATGACTTCACCCAAGTCCATTCTATGACTTCACACATCCATTCTGACTTCACACACCTCCATTCTGTGACTTCTCACATCTCCATTATATGACTTCACACACCTCCATTCTATGACTTTACACACCTCCATTCTATGCCTTCACACACCTCCATTCTGTGACTTCACACACCTCCAATCTATGCCTTCACAAACCTTCATTCTTACTTCACAAACATACATTCTATGACTTCACACTCCTCCATTCTATGACTTCAAACACCTCCATTCTTTGACTTCACACACCTCCATTCTGTGTTCACACACCTCAATTCTGTGACCTCACACACCTCCATTCTGACTTCACAGACCTCCATTCTATGACTTCTCACACCTCCATTCTATGTCTTCACACACCTCCATTCTTTGACTTCACACACCTAAATTCTGAGTTGACACATCTCCATTCTGTGACTTCACACACCTCCATTCTGACTTCACACACCTCTATTCTATGACTTCGCACACCTCCATTCTGACATCACACACCTCCATTCTATGACTTCACAGACCTCGAATCTGTGATTTCACTCACATGCACTCTGTGACTTCACACTCCTCCATTCTATGACTTCCCACACCTCCTTTCTATGACTTCACCCAGCTCCAATAGATGACTACACACCTTCATTCTGACTTCACACACATCCATTCTGTGACTTCACACACCCCCATTATATGAGTTCACATACTTCCATTCAATGACTTCACACACCTTCATTCTTACTTCAGAAACATCCATTCTATGACTTCACACACCTCCATTCTATGACTTCTCAAACCTCCATTCTGTGACTTCACACACCTCCATTCTGAGTTCACACAACTCCATTCGGTGACTTCACACACCTCCATTCTGACTTCACACACCTCCATTCTATGACTTCACACACTTCCATTGTATGACTTCACACACCTCCATTCTGTGACTTCACACACCTCCATTCTGAGTTCACATACCTCCATTCTGTGACTTCTAACACCTCGATTCTGTGACTTTCACAGCCCCAATCTGTGACTTCACTGACTTCCATTCTATGACTTCACACAACTCCATTCTATGACTTCACACACCTCCATTCTGTGACTTCACACACCTCCGTTCTATGACCTCACACACCTTCATTCTATGATTTCACACACCTCCATTCTATGACTTCACACATCCATTTTGATTTCACACACCTCCAATATATGACTTCAAACACCTCAATTCTGTGACTTCACACACCTCCATTCTATGACTTCACACACCTCAATTCTATGACTTCACACACGTCCATTCTGTGACTTCACACACCTCCATTCTATGACTTCACACACCTCCATTGTGACTACACACACTACCATTCTATGAGTTCACACACCTCCATTCTGACTTCACACACCTCCATTCTATGACTTCACGCACCTCCATTCTATGACTTCACACACCTCCTTTCTATGACTTCACCCAAGTCCATTCTATGACTTCACACATCCATTCTGACTTCACACACCTCCATTCTGTGACTTCTCACATCTCCATTATATGACTTCACACACCTCCATTCTATGACTTCACACACCTCCATTCTATGCCTTCACACACCTCCATTCTGTGACTTCACACACCTCCAATCTATGCCTTCACAAACCTTCATTCTTACTTCACAAACATACATTCTATGACTTCACACTCCTCCATTCTATGACTTCAAACACCTCCATTCTTTGACTTCACACACCTCCATTCTGTGTTCACACACCTCAATTCTGTGACCTCACACACCTCCATTCTGACTTCACAGACCTCCATTCTATGACTTCTCACACCTCCATTCTATGTCTTCACACACCTCCATTCTTTGACTTCACACACCTAAATTCTGAGTTGACACATCTCCATTCTGTGACTTCACACACCTCCATTCTGACTTCACACATCTCCTTTCTATGACTTCACACACCTTCATTTTTACATTACAAACATCCAGTCTATAACTCCACACACCTCCATTCTATGACTTCACACACCTCCATTCAGTGACTTCACACACCTCCATTCTATGACTTCACACACTTCCATTGTGACGTCACACACCTCCATTCTATGAGTTCACACACCTCCATTCTGACTTCACACACCTCCATTATATGACTTCACACACCTCCATTCTGAATTCACACAGCTCCATTCTGTCACTTCACAAAACTCTCTTCTATGATTTCACACACCACCATACTATGACTTCACCTAACTCCATCTATGACTTCACACACCTCCATTCTGACTTCACACACCTCTATTCTATGACTTCGCACACCTCCATTCTGACATCACACACCTCCATTCTATGACTTCACAGACCTCGAATCTGTGATTTCACTCACATGCACTCTGTGACTTCACACTCCTCCATTCTATGACTTCCCACACCTCCTTTCTATGACTTCACCCAGCTCCAATAGATGACTACACACCTTCATTCTGACTTCACACACATCCATTCTGTGACTTCACACACCCCCATTATATGAGTTCACATACTTCCATTCAATGACTTCACACACCTTCATTCTTACTTCAGAAACATCCATTCTATGACTTCACACACCTCCATTCTATGACTTCTCAAACCTCCATTCTGTGACTTCACACACCTCCATTCTGAGTTCACACAACTCCATTCGGTGACTTCACACACCTCCATTCTGACTTCACACACCTCCATTCTATGACTTCACACACTTCCATTGTATGACTTCACACACCTCCATTCTGTGACTTCACACACCTCCATTCTGAGTTCACATACCTCCATTCTGTGACTTCTAACACCTCGATTCTGTGACTTTGCACAGCCCCAATCTGTGACTTCACTGACTTCCATTCTATGACTTCACACAACTCCATTCTATGACTTCACACACCTCCATTCTGTGACTTCACACACCTCCATTCTATGACCTCACACACCTTCATTCTATGATTTCACACACCTCCATTCTATGACTTCACACATCCATTTTGATTTCACACACCTCCAATATATGACTTCAAACACCTCAATTCTGTGACTTCACACACCTCCATTCTATGACTTCACACACCTCAATTCTATGACTTCACACACGTCCATTCTGTGAATTCACACACCTCCATTCTATGACTTCACACACCTCCATTGTGACTACACACACTACCATTCTATGAGTTCACACACCTCCATTCTGACTTCACACACCTCCATTCTATGACTTCACGCACCTCCATTCTATGACTTCACACACCTCCTTTCTATGACTTCACCCAAGTCCATTCTATGACTTCACACATCCATTCTGACTTCACACACCTCCATTCTGTGACTTCTCACATCTCCATTATATGACTTCACACACCTCCATTCTATGACTTCACACACCTCCATTCTATGCCTTCACACACCTCCATTCTGTGACTTCACACACCTCCAATCTATGCCTTCACAAACCTTCATTCTTACTTCACAAACATACATTCTATGACTTCACACTCCTCCATTCTATGACTTCAAACACCTCCATTCTTTGACTTCACACACCTCCATTCTGACATCACACACCTCCATTCTATGACTTCACAGACCTCGAATCTGTGATTTCACTCACATGCACTCTGTGACTTCACACTCCTCCATTCTATGACTTCCCACACCTCCTTTCTATGACTTCACCCAGCTCCAATAGATGACTACACACCTTCATTCTGACTTCACACACATCCATTCTGTGACTTCACACACCCCCATTATATGAGTTCACATACTTCCATTCAATGACTTCACACACCTTCATTCTTACTTCAGAAACATCCATTCTATGACTTCACACACCTCCATTCTATGACTTCTCAAACCTCCATTCTGTGACTTCACACACCTCCATTCTGAGTTCACACAACTCCATTCGGTGACTTCACACACCTCCATTCTGACTTCACACACCTCCATTCTATGACTTCACACACTTCCATTGTATGACTTCACACACCTCCATTCTGTGACTTCACACACCTCCATTCTGAGTTCACATACCTCCATTCTGTGACTTCTAACACCTCGATTCTGTGACTTTGCACAGCCCCAATCTGTGACTTCACTGACTTCCATTCTATGACTTCACACAACTCCATTCTATGACTTCACACACCTCCATTCTGTGACTTCACACACCTCCGTTCTATGACCTCACACACCTTCATTCTATGATTTCACACACCTCCATTCTATGACTTCACACATCCATTTTGATTTCACACACCTCCAATATATGACTTCAAACACCTCAATTCTGTGACTTCACACACCTCCATTCTATGACTTCACACACCTCAATTCTATGACTTCACACACGTCCATTCTGTGACTTCACACACCTCCATTCTATGACTTCACACACCTCCATTGTGACTACACACACTACCATTCTATGAGTTCACACACCTCCATTCTGACTTCACACACCTCCATTCTATGACTTCACGCACCTCCATTCTATGACTTCACACACCTCCTTTCTATGACTTCACCCAAGTCCATTCTATGACTTCACACATCCATTCTGACTTCACACACCTCCATTCTGTGACTTCTCACATCTCCATTATATGACTTCACACACCTCCATTCTATGACTTCACACACCTCCATTCTATGCCTTCACACACCTCCATTCTGTGACTTCACACACCTCCAATCTATGCCTTCACAAACCTTCATTCTTACTTCACAAACATACATTCTATGACTTCACACTCCTCCATTCTATGACTTCAAACACCTCCATTCTTTGACTTCACACACCTCCATTCTGTGTTCACACACCTCAATTCTGTGACCTCACACACCTCCATTCTGACTTCACAGACCTCCATTCTATGACTTCTCACACCTCCATTCTATGTCTTCACACACCTCCATTCTTTGACTTCACACACCTAAATTCTGAGTTGACACATCTCCATTCTGTGACTTCACACACCTCCATTCTGACTTCACACATCTCCTTTCTATGACTTCACACACCTTCATTTTTACATTACAAACATCCAGTCTATAACTTCACACACCTCCATTCTATGACTTCACACACCTCCATTCAGTGACTTCACACACCTCCATTCTATGACTTCACACACCTCTATCTGTGACTTCACACACCTCCATTCTATGACTTCACACACTTCCATTGTGACGTCACACACCTCCATTCTATGAGATCACACACCTCCATTCTGACTTCACACACCTCCATTCTATGACTTCACCCACCTCCATTCTGAATTCACACAGCTCCATTCTGTGCCTTTCCAAAACTCTATTCTATTATTTCACACACCTCCATACTATGACTTCACACAACTCCATCTATGACTTCACACACCTCCATTCTGACTTCACACACCTCTATTCTATGACTTCGCACACCTCCATTCTGACATCACACACCTCCATTCTATGACTTCACAGAACGCGAATCTGTGATTTCACTCACATGCACTCTATGACTTCACACTCCTCCATTCTATGACTTCAAACACCTCCATTCTTTGACTTCCCACACCTCCATTCTGTGTTCACACACCTCAATTCTGTGACTTCACACACCTCCATTCTGACTTCACACACCTCCATTCTATGACTTCCCACACTTCCTTTCTATGACTTCACCCACCTCCAATCGATGACTACACACCTCCATTCTGACTTCACACACCTCCACTCTGTGACTTCACACACCCCCATTCTATGAGTTCACATATCTCCATTCTATGACTTCACACACCTTCATTCTTACTTCAGAAACATCCATTCTATAACTTCACACACCTCCATTCTATGACTTCACAAACCTCCATTCTGTGACTTCACACACCTCCATTCTGAGTTCACACAACTCCATTCGGTGACTTCACACACCTGCATTCTGACTTCACACACCTCCATTATATGACTTCACACACTTCCATTCTATGACTTCACACACCTCCATTCTGTGACTTCACACACCTCCATTCTGAGTTCACACACCTCCATTCTGTGACTTCTCACACCTCGATTCTGTGACTTCACACAGCTCCAATCTGTGACTTCACACACTTCCATTCTATGACTTCACACACCTCCATTCTATGACTTTACACATCC
The DNA here is from genome assembly GCA_024803745.1 of Megascapheus bottae. Lineage (NCBI taxonomy): Eukaryota > Metazoa > Chordata > Mammalia > Rodentia > Geomyidae > Megascapheus > Megascapheus bottae. The sequence continues at coordinate 118,463 of JANJXV010001207.1, read as the reverse complement.
ATTTTGATTTCACACACCTCCAATATATGACTTCAAACACCTCAATTCTGTGACTTCACACACCTCCATTCTATGACTTCATACCGTCCATTCTGTGACTTCACACACCTACATTCTATGACATCACACACTTCCATTCTATGACTTCACACACCTCCAGTCTGTGACTTTACACACCTCCATTCTGGGTTCACACACCTCCATTCTGTGACTTCACACTCCTGCAATCTGTGACATCCCACACCTCCATTCTGTGACTTCACACACCTCCATTCTATGACTTCACAAACCTTCATTCTTACTTTACAAACACCCATTCTATGACTTCACACACCTCCATTCTATGACTTCACACACCTCCATTCTGTGACTTCACACACCTCCATTCTATGACTTCACACACCTCCATTGTGACTACACACACCTCCATTCTATGAGTTCACACACCTCCATTCTGACTTCACACACCTCCATTCTATGACTTCACACACCTCCATTCTGAATTCACACAGCTCTATTCTGTGACTTCACAAAATTGCATTCTGACTTCACACACCTCCATTGTATGTATTCCCACATGTCCATTCTGTGACTTCACACACCTCCATTGTGACGTCACACACCTCCATTCTATGGGTTCACACACCTCCATTCTGACTTCACAAACCTCTATTCTATGACTTCGCAAACGTCCATTCTGACATCACACACCTCCAATCTATGACTTCACAGACCTCGAATCTGTGACTTCACTCACCTCCACTCTATGACTTCACACTCCTCCATTCTATGACTTCCCACACCTCCTTTCTATGACTTCACCCACATTCATTCTATGACTTCACACACCTTCATTCTTACTTCAGAAACATCCATTCTATGACCTCACACACCTCCATCTATGACTTCACCAACCTCCATTCTGTGACTTAACACACCTCCATTCTGACCTCACACACGTCCATTCTGTGACTTCACACACTTCCATTCTATGACTTAACAAACCTCCATGCTGTGACTTCACACACCTCCATTCTGGGTTCACACACCTCCATTCTGTGACTTCACACACCTCCATTCTATGACTTCACACACCTACATTCTATGACTTCACACATCCATTTTGAATTCACACACCTCCAATATATGACTTCAAACAGCTCAATTCTCTGACTTCACACACCTCCATTCTATGACTTTAAACTCGTCCATTCAGTGACTTCACACACCTCCATTCTATGACTTCACCCAACTCCATTCTATGACTTCACACACCTCCATTCTCCGAATTCACACACCTCTAATTTGATTTCTCATACCTCCATTCTATGAGTTCACAAACCTCCCTTCGTTGACTTCACAATACTCCATTCTATGACTTCACACATCTACATTCTATGACTTCACACACCTCAATTCTGAGTCACACAACTCCATTCTGTGACTTCACAAAACTCCAATCTATGATTTCACATATCTCCATTCTATGACTTCACACACCTCCATCTATGACTTCACACACCTCCATTATGAGTTCACACACATACATTCTGTGACTTCACACACCTCCATTCTGACTTCACACACCTCCATTGTATGACTTCACACACCTCCATTCTGTGACTTCACCCACCTCCATTCTATGACTTCACACACCTCCATTCTGACCTCACACACCTCCATTCTGACTTCACACACCTAAATTCTGTGACTACACACACCTCCATTCTATGATTTCACACACCTCCATTCTATGACTTCACTCACCTCCATTCTATGACTTCACACACCTCCTTTCTGAGTTGACACACCTCCATTCTATGACTTCACACACCTCCAATCTGAATTCACACACCTCCATTCTATGATTTCACCCACCTCCATTCTATGACTTCACCCACCTCCATTCTCCGACTTCACACCCCTCTAATTCGATTTCTCATACCTCCATTCTATGACTTCACAAACCTCCCTTCGGTGACTTCACAATACTCCATTCTATGACTTCACACACCTCCATTCTATGACTTCACAGACCTCGAATCTGTGACTTCACTCACCTCCACTCTATGACTTCACACTTCTCCATTCTAGGACTTCCACACCTAAGTTCTATGACTTCACCCACCTCCATTCTATGACTTCACACCTCCATTCTGATTTCACACACCTCCATTCTATGACTTCACACACCTCCATTCTGACTTCACACACCTCCATTCTGTGACTTCACACACCTCCATTCTATGATTTCACACACCTCCATTCTGTGACTTCACACACCTCCATTCTATGACTTCACACACCTCCATTCTGTGACTTCACACACCTCCATTCTGAGTTCACACACCTCCATTCTGTGACTTCTCACACCACGATTCTGTGACTTCTCACACCTCCAATCTGTGACTTCACACACTTCCAGTCTATGACTTCACACACCTCCATTCTATGACTTCACACACCTCCATTCTGTGACTTCATACACCTCCATTCTATGACTTCACCCACCTCCATTCTATGACTTCACCCACCTTCATTCTATGAATTCACACACCTTCATTCTTACTTCAGAAACATCCATTCTATGACCTCACAAACCTCCATCTATGACTTCACCAACCTCCATTCTGTGACTTAACACACCTCCATTCTGACTTCACACACGTCCATTCTATGACTTCACACACTTCCATTCTATGACTTAACAAACCTCCATTCTGTGACTTCACACACCTCCATTCTGAGTTCACACACCTCCATTCTGTGACTTCACACACCTCCATTCTATGACTTCACACACATACATTCTATGATTTCACACATCCATTTTGACTTCACACAACTCCAATATGTGACTTCAAACAGCTCAATTCTCTGACTTCACACCTCCATTCTATGACTTCACCCACCTCCATTCTATGACTTCACACTCCTACATTCCCCGACTTCACACCCCTCTAATTTGATTTCTCATACCTGCATTCTATGATTTCACAAACCTCCCTTCGTTGACTTCACAATACTCCATTCTATGACTTCACACATCTACATTCTATGACTTCACACACCTCAATTCTGACTCACACAACTCCATTCTGTGACTTCACACATCTACATTCTATGATTTCACATATCTCCATACTATGACTTCACACACCTCCATCTATGACTTCACACACCTCCATTATGAGTTCACACACCTACATTCTGTGACTTCACACACCTCCATTCTGACTTCACACCCCTCCATTGTATGACTTCACACACCTCCATTCTATGCCTTCACACACCTCCATTCTGTGACTTCACACACCTCCAATCTATGCCTTCACAAACCTTCATTCTTACTTCACAAACATACATTCTATGACTTCACACTCCTCCATTCTATGACTTCAAACACCTCCATTCTTTGACTTCACACACCTCCATTCTGTGTTCACACACCTCAATTCTGTGACCTCACACACCTCCATTCTGACTTCACAGACCTCCATTCTATGACTTCTCACACCTCCATTCTATGTCTTCACACACCTCCATTCTTTGACTTCACACACCTAAATTCTGAGTTGACACATCTCCATTCTGTGACTTCACACACCTCCATTCTGACTTCACACATCTCCTTTCTATGACTTCACACACCTTCATTTTTTCATTACAAACATCCAGTCTATAACTTCACACACCTCCATTCTATGACTTCACACACCTCCATTCAGTGACTTCACACACCTCCATTCTATGACTTCACACACCTCTATCTGTGACTTCACACACCTCCATTCTATGACTTCACACACTTCCATTGTGACGTCACACACCTCCATTCTATGAGATCACACACCTCCATTCTGACTTCACACACCTCCATTCTATGACTTCACCCACCTCCATTCTGAATTCACACAGCTCCATTCTGTGCCTTTCCAAAACTCTATTCTATTATTTCACACACCTCCATACTATGACTTCACACAACTCCATCTATGACTTCACACACCTCCATTCTGACTTCACACACCTCTATTCTATGACTTCGCACACCTCCATTCTGACATCACACACCTCCATTCTATGACTTCACAGAACGCGAATCTGTGATTTCACTCACATGCACTCTATGACTTCACACTCCTCCATTCTATGACTTCAAACACCTCCATTCTTTGACTTCCCACACCTCCATTCTGTGTTCACACACCTCAATTCTGTGACTTCACACACCTCCATTCTGACTTCACACACCTCCATTCTATGACTTCCCACACTTCCTTTCTATGACTTCACCCACCTCCAATCGATGACTACACACCTCCATTCTGACTTCACACACCTCCACTCTGTGACTTCACACACCCCCATTCTATGAGTTCACATATCTCCATTCTATGACTTCACACACCTTCATTCTTACTTCAGAAACATCCATTCTATGACTTCACACACCTCCATTCTATGACTTCACAAACCTCCATTCTGTGACTTCACACACCTCCATTCTGAGTTCACACAACTCCATTCGGTGACTTCACACACCTGCATTCTGACTTCACACACCTCCATTATATGACTTCACACACTTCCATTCTATGACTTCACACACCTCCATTCTGTGACTTCACACACCTCCATTCTGAGTTCACACACCTCCATTCTGTGACTTCTCACACCTCGATTCTGTGACTTCACACAGCTCCAATCTGTGACTTCACACACTTCCATTCTATGACTTCACACACCTCCATTCTATGACTTTACACATCCATTTTGATTTCACACACCTCCAATATATGACTTCAAACACCTCAATTCTGTGACTTCACACACCTCCATTCTATGACTTCATACCGTCCATTCTGTGACTTCACACACCTACATTCTATGACATCACACACTTCCATTCTATGACTTCACACACCTCCAGTCTGTGACTTTACACACCTCCATTCTGGGTTCACACACCTCCATTCTGTGACTTCACACTCCTGCAATCTGTGACATCCCACACCTCCATTCTGTGACTTCACACACCTCCATTCTATGACTTCACAAACCTTCATTCTTACTTTACAAACACCCATTCTATGACTTCACACACCTCCATTCTATGACTTCACACACCTCCATTCTGTGACTTCACACACCTCCATTCTATGACTTCACACACCTCCATTGTGACTACACACACCTCCATTCTATGAGTTCACACACCTCCATTCTATGACTTCACACACCTCCATTCTATGACTTCACACACCTCCATTCTGAATTCACACAGCTCTATTCTGTGACTTCACAAAATTGCATTCTGACTTCACACACCTCCATTGTATGTATTCCCACATGTCCATTCTGTGACTTCACACACCTCCATTGTGACGTCACACACCTCCATTCTATGGGTTCACACACCTCCATTCTGACTTCACAAACCTCTATTCTATGACTTCGCAAACGTCCATTCTGACATCACACACCTCCAATCTATGACTTCACAGACCTCGAATCTGTGACTTCACTCACCTCCACTCTATGACTTCACACTCCTCCATTCTATGACTTCCCACACCTCCTTTCTATGACTTCACCCACATTCATTCTATGACTTCACACACCTTCATTCTTACTTCAGAAACATCCATTCTATGACCTCACACACCTCCATCTATGACGTCACCAACCTCCATTCTGTGACTTAACACACCTCCATTCTGACCTCACACACGTCCATTCTGTGACTTCACACACTTCCATTCTATGACTTAACAAACCTCCATTCTGTGACTTCACACACCTCCATTCTGGGTTCACACACCTCCATTCTGTGACTTCACACACCTCCATTCTATGACTTCACACACCTACATTCTATGACTTCACACATCCATTTTGAATTCACACACCTCCAATATATGACTTCAAACAGCTCAATTCTCTGACTTCACACACCTCCATTCTATGACTTTAAACTCGTCCATTCAGTGACTTCACACACCTCCATTCTATGACTTCACCCAACTCCATTCTATGACTTCACACACCTCCATTCTCCGAATTCACACACCTCTAATTTGATTTCTCATACCTCCATTCTATGAGTTCACAAACCTCCCTTCGTTGACTTCACAATACTCCATTCTATGACTTCACACATCTACATTCTATGACTTCACACACCTCAATTCTGAGTCACACAACTCCATTCTGTGACTTCACAAAACTCCAATCTATGATTTCACATATCTCCATTCTATGACTTCACACACCTCCATCTATGACTTCACACACCTCCATTATGAGTTCACACACATACATTCTGTGACTTCACACACCTCCATTCTGACTTCACACACCTCCATTGTATGACTTCACACACCTCCATTCTGTGACTTCACCCACCTCCATTCTATGACTTCACACACCTCCATTCTGACCTCACACACCTCCATTCTGACTTCACACACCTAAATTCTGTGACTACACACACCTCCATTCTATGATTTCACACACCTCCATTCTATGACTTCACTCACCTCCATTCTATGACTTCACACACCTCCTTTCTGAGTTGACACACCTCCATTCTATGACTTCACACACCTCCAATCTGAATTCACACACCTCCATTCTATGATTTCACCCACCTCCATTCTATGACTTCACCCACCTCCATTCTCCGACTTCACACCCCTCTAATTCGATTTCTCATACCTCCATTCTATGACTTCACAAACCTCCCTTCGGTGACTTCACAATACTCCATTCTATGACTTCACACACCTCCATTCTATGACTTCACAGACCTCGAATCTGTGACTTCACTCACCTCCACTCTATGACTTCACACTTCTCCATTCTAGGACTTCCACACCTAAGTTCTATGACTTCACCCACCTCCATTCTATGACTTCACACCTCCATTCTGATTTCACACACCTCCATTCTATGACTTCACACACCTCCATTCTGACTTCACACACCTCCATTCTGTGACTTCACACACCTCCATTCTATGATTTCACACACCTCCATTCTGTGACTTCACACACCTCCATTCTATGACTTCACACACCTCCATTCTGTGACTTCACACACCTCCATTCTGAGTTCACACACCTCCATTCTGTGACTTCTCACACCACGATTCTGTGACTTCTCACACCTCCAATCTGTGACTTCACACACTTCCAGTCTATGACTTCACACACCTCCATTCTATGACTTCACACACCTCCATTCTGTGACTTCATACACCTCCATTCTATGACTTCACCCACCTCCATTCTATGACTTCACCCACCTTCATTCTATGAATTCACACACCTTCATTCTTACTTCAGAAACATCCATTCTATGACCTCACAAACCTCCATCTATGACTTCACCAACCTCCATTCTGTGACTTAACACACCTCCATTCTGACTTCACACACGTCCATTCTATGACTTCACACACTTCCATTCTATGACTTAACAAACCTCCATTCTGTGACTTCACACACCTCCATTCTGAGTTCACACACCTCCATTCTGTGACTTCACACACCTCCATTCTATGACTTCACACACATACATTCTATGATTTCACACATCCATTTTGACTTCACACAACTCCAATATGTGACTTCAAACAGCTCAATTCTCTGACTTCACACCTCCATTCTATGACTTCACCCACCTCCATTCTATGACTTCACACTCCTACATTCCCCGACTTCACACCCCTCTAATTTGATTTCTCATACCTGCATTCTATGATTTCACAAACCTCCCTTCGTTGACTTCACAATACTCCATTCTATGACTTCACACATCTACATTCTATGACTTCACACACCTCAATTCTGACTCACACAACTCCATTCTGTGACTTCACACATCTACATTCTATGATTTCACATATCTCCATACTATGACTTCACACACCTCCATCTATGACTTCACACACCTCCATTATGAGTTCACACACCTACATTCTGTGACTTCACACACCTCCATTCTGACTTCACACCCCTCCATTGTATGACTTCACACACCTCCATTCTGTGACTTCACACACCTCCATTCTATGACTTCACAAACTTCCATTGAGATGTCACACACCTCCATTCTATGAGTTCACACACCTCCATTCTATGACTTCACACACCTAATTTCTATGACTTCACCCACATCCATTCTATGACTTCACACCTCCATTCTGACTTCACACACCTCCATTCTGTGACTTCACACACCTCCATTCTGTGACTTCACAAACTTCCATTGTGACGTCACAGACCTCCATTCTATGGGTTCACACACCTCCATTCTATGACTTCACTCACCTCCATTCTATGACTTCACACACCTCCTTTCTGAGTTGACACACCTCCATTCTATGACTTCACACACCTCCAATCTGAATTCACACACCTCCATTCTATGATTTCACCCACCTCAATTCTATGACTTCACACACCTCCATTCTCCGACTTCACACCGCTCTAATTTGATTTCTCATACCTCCATTCTATGACTTCACAAACCTCCCTTCGGTGACTTCACAATACTCCATTCTATGACTTCACACATCTACATTCTATGACTTCACACACCTCAATTCTGACTCACATAACTCCATTCTGTGACTTCACAAAACTCCATTCTATGATTTCACATATCTCCATACAATGACTTCACACACCTCCATTCTGTGACTTCACACACCTCCATTCTGACTTCACACACCTCCATTGTATGACTTCAGAAACCTCCATTCTGTGACTTCACACACCTCCATTCTATGACTTCACAAACTTCCATTGTGACGTCACACACCACGATTCTATGAGTTCACACACCTCCATTCTGTGACTTCACACACCTCCATTCTGACTTCACTCACCTCTATTCTATGACTTCGAACACCTACATTCTGACTTCACACACCTCCATTCTATGACTTCACAGACCTCGAATCTGTGACTTCACTCACCTCCACTCTATGAATTCACACTTCTCCGTTCTATGACTTCCACACCTAATTTCTATGATTACACCCACCTCCATTCTATGACTTCACACGTCCATTCTGACTTCACACACCTCCATTCTATGTCTTCACACACCTCCACTCTGACTTCACACACCTCCACTCTGTGACTTCACACACCTCCATTCTATAATTTCACACACCTCCATTCTGTGTCTTCACACACCTCCATTCTATGACTTCACACAACTCCATTCTGTGACTTCACACACCTCCATTCTATGACTTCACACACCTCAATTCTATGACTTCACACACCTTCATTCTTACTTCAGAAATATCCATTCTATGACCTCACACACCTCCATCTATGACTTCACAAACCTCCATTCTGTGACTTCACACACCTCCATACTGAGTTCACAAAACTCTATTCGGTGACTTAACACACCTCCATTCTGACTTCACACACGTCCATTCTATGGCTTCACACACTTCCATTCTATGACTTCACAAACCTCCATTCTGTGACTTCACACACCTCCATTCTGAGTTCACACACCTCCATTCTGTGACTTCACACACCTACATTCTATGACTTCACACATCCATTTTGACTTCACATACCTCCAATATATGACTTCAAACAGCTCAATTCTCTGACTTCACACACCTCCATTCTATGACTTTAAACCCGTCCGTTCAGTGACTTCACACAACTCCATTCTATGACTTCATACACCTCCATTCTATGACTTCACCCACCTCCATTCTATGACTTCACCCACCTTCATTCTATGACTTCACACACCTTCATTCTTACTTCAGAACATCCATTCTATGACCTTACACACCTCCATCTATGACTTCACCAACCTCCATTCTGTGACTTAACACACCTCAAATCTGAGTTCACACACGTCCATTCTATGACTTCACACACTTCCATTCTATGACTTAACAAACCTCCATTCTGTGACTTCACACACCTCCATTCTGAGTTCACACACCTCCATTCTGTGACTTCACACACCTCCATTCTATGACTTCACACACCTACATTCTATGACTTCACACATCCATTTTGACTTCACACACCTCCAATATATGACTTCAAACAGCTCAATTCTCTGACTTCATACACCTCCATTCTATGACTTTAAACTCGTCCATTCAGTGACTTCACACACCTCCATTCTATGACTTCACCCATCTCCATTCTATGACTTCACACACCTACATTCTCCGACTTCACACCCCTCTAATTTGATTTCTCATACCTCCATTCTATGACTTCACAAACCTCCCTTCGTTGACTTCACAATACTCCCTTCTATGACTTCACACATCTACATTCTATGACTTCACACACCTCAATTCTGACTCACACAACTCCATTCTGTGACTTCACAAAACTCCATTCTATGATTTCACATATCTCCATACTATGACTTCACACACCTCCATCTATGACTTCACACACCTCCATTATGAGTTCACACACCTACATTCTGTGACTTCACACACCTCCATTTTGACATCACACACCTCCATTGTATGACTTCACAAACCTCCATTCTGTGACTTCACACACCTCCATTCTATGACTTCACAAACTTCCATTGTGATGTCACACACCTCCATTCTATGAGTTCACACACCTCCATTCTATGACTTCACAAACCTAATTTCTATGACTTCACCCACATCCATTCTATGACTTCACACCTCCATTCTGACTTCACACACCTCCATTCTGTGACTTCACTCACCTCCATTCTATGACTTCACAAACTTCCATTGTGACGTCACAGACCTCCATTCTATGCGTTCACACACCTCCATTCTATGACTTCACTCACGTCCATTCTATGACTTCACACACCTCCTTTCTGAGTTGACACACCTCCATTCTATGACTTCACACACCTCCAATCTGAATTCACAGACCTCCATTCTATGACTTCACCCACCTCAATTCTATGAATTCACACACCTCCATTCTCCGACTTCACACCGCTCTAATTTGATTTCTCATACCTCCATTCTATGACTTCACAAACCTCCCTTCGGTGACTTCACAATACTCCATTCTATGACTTCACACATCTACCTTATATGACTTCACACACCTTAATTCTGACTTCACACACCTCCATTCTATGACTTCTCAGACCTCGAATCTGTGACTTCACTCACCTCCACTACATGAATTCACACTTCTCCATTCTATGACTTCCCACACCTAATTTCTATGACTTCACCCACCTGCATTCTATGACTTCACACCTCCATTCTGACTTCACACACCTCCACTCTGTGACTTAACACACCTCCATTCTATAATTTCACACACCTCCATTCTGTGTCTTCACACACCTCCATTCAATGACTTCACACACCTCCATTCTGTGACTTCACACACCTCCATTCTGTGTCTTCACACACCTCCATTCTATGACTTCACACACCTACACTGTGACTTCACACACCTCCATTCTATGACTTCACAAACTTCCATTGTGAAGTCACACACCTCCATTCTATGAGTTCACACACCTCCATTCTATGACTTCACACACCTCCATTCTGACTTCAAACAGCTCTTTTCTATGACTTCGAACACCTACATTCTGACTTCACACACCTCCATTCTATGACTTCACAGACCTCGAATCTGTGACTTCACTCACCTCCACTCTTTGACTTCACACTTCTCCATTCTATGACTTCCCACCCCTAATTTCTATGACTTCACCCACCTCCATTTTGACTTTACACCTCTATTCTGTCTTCACACACCTCCATTCTATGACTTCACACACCTCCAATCTGAATTCACACACCTCCATTCTATGACTTCACCCACCTCAATTCTATTACTTCACACACCTCCATTCTATGACTTCACGCACCTCCATTCTGTGACTTCACAAACCTCCATTCTATGACCTCACACTCCCTCATTCTATGATTTCACACACCTCCATTCTGTGACTTCACAAACCTCCATTCTATGACCTCACACTCCCTCATTCTATGATTTCACACACCTCCATTCTATGACTTCACACATCCATTTTGACTTCACACACCTCCAATATATGACTTCAAACACCTCAATTCTGTGACTTCACACACCTCCATTCTATGACTTCAAACCGTCCATTCTGTGACTTCACACACCTCCATTCTATGACTTCACACACTTCCATTCTATGACTTCACACACCTGCATTCTGTGACTTTACACACCTCCATTCTGAGTTCACACACCTCAATTCTGGGACTTCACAGACCTCCAATCTGTGACTTCCCACACCTCCATTCTGTGACTTCACACACCTCCATTCTATGACTGCACACACCTCCATTCTATGACTTCACACACGTCCATTCTGTGACTTCACACACCTCCATTCTATGACTTCACACACCTACATTGTGACTACACACACTACCATTCTATGAGTTCACACACCTCCATTCTGAATTCAGACACCTCCATTCTATGACTACACACACATCCATTCTATGACTTCACACACCTCCTTTCTATGACTTCACCCAACTCCATTCTATGACTTCACACCTCCATTCTGACTTCACACACCTCCATTCTGTGACTTCACACACCTCCATTATATGACTTCACACACCTCCATTGTATGACTTCACACACCTCCATTCTATGCCTTCACACACCTCCATTCTGTGACTTCACACACCTCCATTCTATGCTTTCACACACCTTCATTCTTACTTCACAAATATACATTCTATGACTTCACACTCCTCCATTCTATGACTTCAAACACCTCCATTCTTTGACTTCACACACCTCCATTCTGTGTTCACACACCTCAATTCTGTGACCTCACACACCTCCATTCTGACTACACACACCTCCATTCTATGACTTCTCACACCTCCATTCTATGTCTTCACACACCTCCATTCTTTGACTTCACACACCTAAATTCTGAGTTGACACATCTCCATTCTGTGACTTCACACACCTCCATTCTGACTTCACACATCTCCATTCTATGACTTCACACACCTTCATTATTACTTTACAAACATCCAGTCTATAACTTCACACACCTCCATTCTATGACTTCACACACCTGCATTCTGTGACTTTACACACCTCCATTCTATGACTTCACACACTTCCATTGTGACGTCACACACCTCCATTCTATGAGTTCACACACCTCCATTCTGACTTCACACACCTCCATTATATGACTTCACACACCTCCATTCTGAATTCACACAGCTCCATTCTGTCACTTCACAAAACTCTCTTCTATGATTTCACACACCACCATACTATGACTTCACCTAACTCCATCTATGACTTCACACACCTCCATTCTGACTTCACACACCTCTATTCTATGACTTCGCACACCTCCATTCTGACATCACACACCTCCATTCTATGACTTCACAGACCTCGAATCTGTGATTTCACTCACATGCACTCTGTGACTTCACACTCCTCCATTCTATGACTTCCCACACCTCCTTTCTATGACTTCACCCAGCTCCAATAGATGACTACACACCTTCATTCTGACTTCACACACATCCATTCTGTGACTTCACACACCCCCATTATATGAGTTCACATACTTCCATTCAATGACTTCACACACCTTCATTCTTACTTCAGAAACATCCATTCTATGACTTCACACACCTCCATTCTATGACTTCTCAAACCTCCATTCTGTGACTTCACACACCTCCATTCTGAGTTCACACAACTCCATTCGGTGACTTCACACACCTCCATTCTGACTTCACACACCTCCATTCTATGACTTCACACACTTCCATTGTATGACTTCACACACCTCCATTCTGTGACTTCACACACCTCCATTCTGAGTTCACATACCTCCATTCTGTGACTTCTAACACCTCGATTCTGTGACTTTGCACAGCCCCAATCTGTGACTTCACTGACTTCCATTCTATGACTTCACACAACTCCATTCTATGACTTCACACACCTCCATTCTGTGACTTCACACACCTCCATTCTATGACCTCACACACCTTCATTCTATGATTTCACACACCTCCATTCTATGACTTCACACATCCATTTTGATTTCACACACCTCCAATATATGACTTCAAACACCTCAATTCTGTGACTTCACACACCTCCATTCTATGACTTCACACACCTCAATTCTATGACTTCACACACGTCCATTCTGTGACTTCACACACCTCCATTCTATGACTTCACACACCTCCATTGTGACTACACACACTACCATTCTATGAGTTCACACACCTCCATTCTGACTTCACACACCTCCATTCTATGACTTCACGCACCTCCATTCTATGACTTCACACACCTCCTTTCTATGACTTCACCCAAGTCCATTCTATGACTTCACACATCCATTCTGACTTCACACACCTCCATTCTGTGACTTCTCACATCTCCATTATATGACTTCACACACCTCCATTCTATGACTTCACACACCTCCATTCTATGCCTTCACACACCTCCATTCTGTGACTTCACACACCTCCAATCTATGCCTTCACAAACCTTCATTCTTACTTCACAAACATACATTCTATGACTTCACACTCCTCCATTCTGTGACTTCAAACACCTCCATTCTTTGACTTCACACACCTCCATTCTGTGTTCACACACCTCAATTCTGTGACCTCACACACCTCCATTCTGACTTCACAGACCTCCATTCTATGACTTCTCACACCTCCATTCTATGTCTTCACACACCTCCATTCTTTGACTTCACACACCTAAATTCTGAGTTGACACATCTCCATTCTGTGACTTCACACACCTCCATTCTGACTTCACACATCTCCTTTCTATGACTTCAAACACCTTCATTTTTACATTACAAACATCCAGTCTATAACTTCACACACCTCCATTCTATGACTTCACACACCTCCATTCAGTGACTTCACACACCTCCATTCTATGACTTCACACACCTCTATCTGTGACTTCACACACCTCCATTCTATGACTTCACACACTTCCATTGTGACGTCACACAACTCCATTCTATGAGATCACACACCTCCATTCTGACTTCACACACCTCCATTCTATGACTTCACCCACCTCCATTCTGAATTCACACAGCTCCATTCTGTGCCTTTCCAAAACTCTATTCTATTATTTCACACACCTCCATACTATGACTTCACACAACTCCATCTATGACTTCACACACCTCCATTCTGACTTCACACACCTCTATTCTATGACTTCGCACACCTCCATTCTGACATCACACACCTCCATTCTATGACTTCACAGAACGCGAATCTGTGATTTCACTCACATGCACTCTATGACTTCACACTCCTCCATTCTATGACTTCAAACACCTCCATTCTTTGACTTCCCACACCTCCATTCTGTGTTCACACACCTCAATTCTGTGACTTCACACACCTCCATTCTGACTTCACACACCTCCATTCTATGACTTCCCACACTTCCTTTCTATGACTTCACCCACCTCCAATCGATGACTACACACCTCCATTCTGACTTCACACACCTCCACTCTGTGACTTCACACACCCCCATTCTATGAGTTCACATATCTCCATTCTATGACTTCACACACCTTCATTCTTACTTCAGAAACATCCATTCTATGACTTCACACACCTCCATTCTATGACTTCACAAACCTCCATTCTGTGACTTCACACACCTCCGTTCTGAGTTCACACAACTCCATTCGGTGACTTCACACACCTGCATTCTGACTTCACACACCTCCATTATATGACTTCACACACTTCCATTCTATGACTTCACACACCTCCATTCTGTGACTTCACACACCTCCATTCTGAGTTCACACACCTCCATTCTGTGACTTCTCACACCTCGATTCTGTGACTTCACACAGCTCCAATCTGTGACTTCACACACTTCCATTCTATGACTTCACACACCTCCATTCTATGACTTCACACATCCATTTTGATTTCACACACCTCCAATATATGACTTCAAACACCTCAATTCTGTGACTTCACACACCTCCATTCTATGACTTCATACCGTCCATTCTGTGACTTCACACACCTACATTCTATGACATCACACACTTCCATTCTATGACTTCACACACCTCCAGTCTGTGACTTTACACACCTCCATTCTGGGTTCACACACCTCCATTCTGTGACTTCACACTCCTGCAATCTGTGACATCCCACACCTCCATTCTGTGACTTCACACACCTCCATTCTATGACTTCACAAACCTTCATTCTTACTTTACAAACACCCATTCTATGACTTCACACACCTCCATTCTATGACTTCACACACCTCCATTCTGTGACTTCACACACCTCCATTCTATGACTTCACACACCTCCATTGTGACTACACACACCTCCATTCTATGAGTTCACACACCTCCATTCTGACTTCACACACCTCCATTCTATGACTTCACACACCTCCATTCTGAATTCACACAGCTCTATTCTGTGACTTCACAAAATTGCATTCTGACTTCACACACCTCCATTGTATGTATTCCCACATGTCCATTCTGTGACTTCACACACCTCCATTGTGACGTCACACACCTCCATTCTATGGGTTCACACACCTCCATTCTGACTTCACAAACCTCTATTCTATGACTTCGCAAACGTCCATTCTGACATCACACACCTCCAATCTATGACTTCACAGACCTCGAATCTGTGACTTCACTCACCTCCACTCTATGAATTCACACTCCTCCATTCTATGACTTCCCACACCTCCTTTCTATGACTTCACCCACATTCATTCTATGACTTCACACACCTTCATTCTTACTTCAGAAACATCCATTCTATGACCTCACACACCTCCATCTATGACTTCACCAACCTCCATTCTGTGACTTAACACACCTCCATTCTGACCTCACACACGTCCATTCTGTGACTTCACACACTTCCATTCTATGACTTAACAAACCTCCATTCTGTGACTTCACACACGTCCATTCTGGGTTCACACACCTCCATTCTGTGACTTCACACACCTCCATTCTATGACTTCACACACCTACATTCTATGACTTCACACATCCATTTTGAATTCACACACCTCCAATATATGACTTCAAACAGCTCAATTCTCTGACTTCACACACCTCCATTCTATGACTTTAAACTCGTCCATTCAGTGACTTCACACACCTCCATTCTATGACTTCACCCAACTCCATTCTATGACTTCACACACCTCCATTCTCCGAATTCACACACCTCTAATTTGATTTCTCATACCTCCAGTCTATGAGTTCACAAACCTCCCTTCGTTGACTTCACAATACTCCATTCTATGACTTCACACATCTACATTCTATGACTTCACACACCTCAATTCTGAGTCACACAACTCCATTCTGTGACTTCACAAAACTCCAATCTATGATTTCACATATCTCCATTCTATGACTTCACACACCTCCATCTATGACTTCACACTACTCTCCATTATGAGTTCACACACATACATTCTGTGACTTCACACACCTCCATTCTGACTTCACACACCTCCATTGTATGACTTCACACACCTCCATTCTGTGACTTCACCCACCTCCATTCTATGACTTCACACACCTCCATTCTGACCTCACACACCTCCATTCTGACTTCACACACCTAAATTCTGTGACTACACACACCTCCATTCTATGATTTCACACACCTCCATTCTATGACTTCACTCACCTCCATTCTATGACTTCACACACCTCCTTTCTGAGTTGACACACCTCCATTCTATGACTTCACACACCTCCAATCTGAATTCACACACCTCCATTCTATGATTTCACCCACCTCCATTCTATGACTTCACCCACCTCCATTCTCCGACTTCACACCCCTCTAATTCGATTTCTCATACCTCCATTCTATGACTTCACAAACCTCCCTTCGGTGACTTCACAATACTCCATTCTATGACTTCACACACCTCCATTCTATGACTTCACAGACCTCGAATCTGTGACTTCACTCACCTCCACTCTATGACTTCACACTTCTCCATTCTAGGACTTCCACACCTAAGTTCTATGACTTCACCCACCTCCATTCTATGACTTCACACCTCCATTCTGATTTCACACACCTCCATTCTATGACTTCACACACCTCCATTCTGACTTCACACACCTCCATTCTGTGACTTCACACACCTCCATTCTAGGATTTCACACACCTCCATTCTGTGACTTCACACACCTCCATTCTATGACTTCACACACCTCCATTCTGTGACTTCACACACCTCCATTCTGAGTTCACACACCTCCATTCTGTGACTTCTCACACCACGATTCTGTGACTTCACACACCTCCAATCTGTGACTTCACACACTTCCAGTCTATGACTTCACACACCTCCATTCTATGACTTCACACACCTCCATTCTGTGACTTCATACACCTCCATTCTATGACTTCACCCACCTCCATTCTATGACTTCACCCACCTTCATTCTATGAATTCACACACCTTCATTCTTACTTCAGAAACATCCATTCTATGACCTCACAAACCTCCATCTATGACTTCACCAACCTCCATTCTGTGACTTAACACACCTCCATTCTGACTTCACACACGTCCATTCTATGACTTCACACACTTCCATTCTATGACTTAACAAACCTCCATTCTGTGACTTCACACACCTCCATTCTGAGTTCACACACCTCCATTCTGTGACTTCACACACCTCCATTCTATGACTTCACACACATACATTCTATGATTTCACACATCCATTTTGACTTCACACAACTCCAATATATGACTTCAAACAGCTCAATTCTCTGACTTCACACCTCCATTCTATGACTTCACCCACCTCCATTCTATGACTTCACACTCCTACATTCTCCGACTTCACACCCCTCTAATTTGATTTCTCATACCTGCATTCTATGATTTCACAAACCTCCCTTCGTTGACTTCACAATACTCCATTCTATGACTTCACACATCTACATTCTATGACTTCACACACCTCAATTCTGACTCACACAACTCCATTCTGTGACTTCACAAAACTCCATTCTATGATTTCACATATCTCCATACTATGACTTCACACACCTCCATCTATGACTTCACACACCTCCATTATGAGTTCACACACCTACATTCTGTGACTTCACACACCTCCATTCTGACTTCACACCCCTCCATTGTATGACTTCACACACCTCCATTCTGTGACTTCACACACCTCCATTCTATGACTTCAAAAACTTCCATTGAGATGTCACACACCTCCATTCTATGAGTTCACACACCTCCATTCTATGACTTCACACACCTAATTTCTATGACTTCACCCACATCCATTCTATGACTTCACACCTCCATTCTGACTTCACACACCTCCATTCTGTGACTTCACACACCTCCATTCTGTGACTTCACAAACTTCCATTGTGACGTCACAGACCTCCATTCTATGGGTTCACACACCTCCATTCTATGACTTCACTCACCTCCATTCTATGACTTCACACATCTCCTTTCTGAGTTGACACACCTCCATTCTATGACTTCACACACCTCCAATCTGAATTCACACACCTCCATTCTATGATTTCACCCACCTCAATTCTATGACTTCACACACCTCCATTCTCCGACTTCACACCGCTCTAATTTGATTTCTCATACCTCCATTCTATGACTTCACAAACCTCCCTTCGGTGACTTCACAATACTCCATTCTATGACTTCACACATCTACATTCTATGACTTCACACACCTCAATTCTGACTCACATAACTCCATTCTGTGACTTCACAAAACTCCATTCTATGATTTCACATATCTCCATACAATGACTTCACACACCTCCATTCTGTGACTTCACACACCTCCATTCTGACTTCACACACCTCCATTGTATGACTTCAGAAACCTCCATTCTGTGACTTCACACACCTCCATTCTATGACTTCACAAACTTCCATTGTGACGTCACACACCACGATTCTATGAGTTCACACACCTCCATTCTATGACTTCACACACCTCCATTCTGACTTCACACACCTCTATTCTATGACTTCGAACACCTACATTCTGACTTCACACACCTCCATTCTATGACTTCACAGACCTCGAATCTGTGACTTCACTCACCTCCACTCTATGAATTCACACTTCTCCATTCTATGACTTCCACACCTAATTTCTATGATTACACCCACCTCCATTCTATGACTTCACACGTCCATTCTGACTTCACACACCTCCATTCTATGTCTTCACACACCTCCACTCTGAATTCACACACCTCCACTCTGTGACTTCACACACCTCCATTCTATAATTTCACACACCTCCATTCTGTGTCTTCACACACCTCCATTCTATGACTTCACACAACTCCATTCTGTGACTTCACACACCTCCATTCTATGACTTCACACACCTCCATTCTATGACTTCACACACCTTCATTCTTGCTTCAGAAATATCCATTCTATGACCTCACACACCTCCATCTATGACTTCACAAACCTCCATTCTGTGACTTCACACACCTCCATACTGAGTTCACAAAACTCTATTCGGTGACTTAACACACCTCCATTCTGACTTCACACACGTCCATTCTATGGCTTCACACACTTCCATTCTATGACTTCACAAACCTCCATTCTGTGACTTCACACACCTCCATTCTGAGTTCACACACCTCCATTCTGTGACTTCACACACCTACATTCTATGACTTCACACATCCATTTTGACTTCACATACCTCCAATATATGACTTCAAACAGCTCAATTCTCTGACTTCACACACCTCCATTCTATGACTTTAAACCCGTCCGTTCAGTGACTTCACACAACTCCATTCTATGACTTCATACACCTCCATTCTATGACTTCACCCACCTCCATTCTATGACTTCACCCACCTTCATTCTATGACTTCACACACCTTCATTCTTACTTCAGAACATCCATTCTATGACCTTACACACCTCCATCTATGACTTCACCAACCTCCATTCTGTGACTTAACACACCTCAAATCTGAGTTCACACACGTCCATTCTATGACTTCACACACTTCCATTCTATGACTTAACAAACCTCCATTCTGTGACTTCACACACCTCCATTCTGAGTTCACACACCTCCATTCTGTGACTTCACACACCTCCATTCTATGACTTCACACACCTACATTCTATGACTTCACACATCCATTTTGACTTCACACACCTCCAATATATGACTTCAAACAGCTCAATTCTCTGACTTCATACACCTCCATTCTATGACTTTAAACTCGTCCATTCAGTGACTTCACACACCTCCATTCTATGACTTCACCCATCTCCATTCTATGACTTCACACACCTACATTCTCCGACTTCACACCCCTCTAATTTGATTTCTCATACCTCCATTCTATGACTTCACAAACCTCCCTTCGTTGACTTCACAATACTCCCTTCTATGACTTCACACATCTACATTCTATGACTTCACACACCTCAATTCTGACTCACACAACTCCATTCTGTGACTTCACAAAACTCCATTCTATGATTTCACATATCTCCATACTATGACTTCACACACCTCCATCTATGACTTCACACACCTCCATTATGAGTTCACACACCTACATTCTGTGACTTCACACACCTCCATTTTGACATCACACACCTCCATTGTATGACTTCACAAACCTCCATTCTGTGACTTCACACACCTCCATTCTATGACTTCACAAACTTCCATTGTGATGTCACACACCTCCATTCTATGAGTTCACACACCTCCATTCTATGACTTCACAAACCTAATTTCTATGACTTCACCCACATCCATTCTATGACTTCACACCTCCATTCTGACTTCACACACCTCCATTCTGTGACTTCACTCACCTCCATTCTATGACTTCACAAACTTCCATTGTGACGTCACAGACCTCCATTCTATGCGTTCACACACCTCCATTCTATGACTTCACTCACGTCCATTCTATGACTTCACACACCTCCTTTCTGAGTTGACACACCTCCATTCTATGACTTCACACACCTCCAATCTGAATTCACAGACCTCCATTCTATGACTTCACCCACCTCAATTCTATGACTTCACACACCTCCATTCTCCGACTTCACACCGCTCTAATTTGATTTCTCATACCTCCATTCTATGACTTCACAAACCTCCCTTCGGTGACTTCACAATACTCCATTCTATGACTTCACACATCTACCTTATATGACTTCACACACCTCAATTCTGACTTCACACACCTCCATTCTATGACTTCTCAGACCTCGAATCTGTGACTTCACTCACCTCCACTCTATGAATTCACACTTCTCCATTCTATGACTTCCCACACCTAATTTCTATGACTTCACCCACCTGCATTCTATGACTTCACACCTCCATTCTGACTTCACACACCTCCACTCTGTGACTTAACACACCTCCATTCTATAATTTCACACACCTCCATTCTGTGTCTTCACACACCTCCATTCAATGACTTCACACACCTCCATTCTGTGACTTCACACACCTCCATTCTGTGTCTTCACACACCTCCATTCTATGACTTCACACACCTACACTGTGACTTCACACACCTCCATTCTATGACTTCACAAACTTCCATTGTGAAGTCACACACCTCCATTCTATGAGTTCACACACCTCCATTCTATGACTTCACACACCTCCATTCTGACTTCAAACAGCTCTGTTCTATGACTTCGAACACCTACATTCTGACTTCACACACCTCCATTCTATGACTTCACAGACCTCGAATCTGTGACTTCACTCACCTCCACTCTTTGACTTCACACTTCTCCATTCTATGACTTCCCACCCCTAATTTCTATGACTTCACCCACCTCCATTTTGACTTTACACCTCTATTCTCTCTTCACACACCTCCATTCTATGACTTCACACACCTCCAATCTGAATTCACACACCTCCATTCTATGACTTCACCCACCTCAATTCTATTACTTCACACACCTCCATTCTCCGACTTCACACCCCTCTAATTTGATTTCTCATACCTCCATTCTATGACTTCACAAACCTCCCTTCGGTGACTTCACAATACTCCATTCTATGACTTCACACATCTACCTTCTATGACTTCACACACCTCCATTCTGTGACTTCACACACCTCCATTCTATGACCTCACACACCCTCATTCTATGATTTCACACACCTCCATTCTATGACTTCACACATCCGTTTTGATTTCACACACCTCCAATATATGACTTCAAACACCTCAATTCTGTGACTTCACACACCTCCATTCTATGACTTCACACACCTCCATTCTATGACTTCACACACGTCCATTCTGTGACTTCACACACCTCCATTCTATGACTTCACACACCTCCATTGTGATTACACACACTACCATTCTATGAGTTCACACACCTCCATTCTGACTTCACACACCTCCATTCTATGACTTCACGCACCTCCATTCTATGACTTCACACACCTCCTTTCTATGATTTCACCCAACTCCATTCTATGACTTCACACATCCATTCTGACTTCACACACCTCCATTCTGTGACTTCTCACACCTCCATTATATGACTTCACACACCTCCATTCTATGACTTCACACACCTCCATTCTGTGACTTCACACACCTCCATTCTAACTTCACACACCTCCATTCTATGACTTCTCACACCTCCATTCTATGTCTTCACACACCTCCATTCTTTGACTTCACACACCTAAATTCTGAGTTGACACATCTCCATTCTGTGACTTCACACACCTCCATTCTGACTTCACACATCTCCATTCTATGACTTCACACACCTTCATTTTTACATTACAAACATCCAGTCTATAACTTCACACACCTCCATTCTATGACTTCACACACCTCCATTCAGTGACTTCACACACCTCCATTCTATGACTTCACACACCTCTATTCTGTGACTTCACACACCTCCATTCTATGACTTCACACACCTCCATTCTATGACTTCACACACCTCCATTCTGAATTCACACAGCTCCATTCTGTGCCTTTCCAAAACTCTATTCTATTATTTCACACACCTCCATACTATGACTTCACACAACTCCATCTATGACTTCACACACCTCCATTCTGACTTCACACACCTCTATTCTATGACTTCGCACACCTCCATTCTGACATCACACACCTCCATTCTATGACTTCACAGACCGCGAATCTGTGATTTCACTCACATGCACTCTATGACTTCACACTCCTCCATTCTATGACTTCAAACACCTCCATTCTTTGACTTCACACACCTCCATTCTGTGTTCACACACCTCAATTCTGTGACTTCACACACCTCCATTCTGACTTCACACACCTCCATTCTATGACTTCCCACACTTCCTTTCTATGACTTCACCCACCTCCAATCGATGACTACACACCTCCATTCTGACTTCACACACCTCCACTCTGTGACTTCACACACCCCCATTCTATTAGTTCACATACCTCCATTCTATGACTTCACACACCTTCATTCTTACTTCAGAAACATCCATTCTATGACTTCACACACCTCCATTCTATGACTTCACAAACCTCCATTCTGTGACTTCACACACCTCCATTCTGAGTTCACACAACTCCATTCGTTGACTTCACACACCTCCATTCTGACTTCACACACCTCCATTATATGACTTCACACACTTCCATTCTATGACTTCACACACCTCCATTCTGTGACTTCACACACCTCCATTCTGAGTTCACACACCTCCATTCTGTGACTTCTCACACCTCGATTCTGTGACTTCACACAGCTCCAATCTGTGACTTCACACACTTCCATTCTATGACTTCACACACCTCCATAATATGACTTCACACATCCATTTTGATTTCACACACCTCCAATATATGACTTCAAACACCTCAATTCTGTGACTTCACACACCTCCATTCTATGACTTCATACCGTCCATTCTGTGACTTCACACACCTCCATTCTATGACTTCACACACTTCCATTCTATGACTTCACACACTTCCAGTCTGTGACTTTACACACCTCCATTCTGGGTTCACACACCTCCATTCTGTGACTTCACACTCCTGCAATCTGTGACATCCCACACCTCCATTCTGTGACTTCACACACCTCCATTCTATGACTTCACACACCTTCATTCTTACTTTACAAACACCCATTCTATGACTTCACACACCTCCATTCTATGACTTCACACACCTCCATTCTGTGACTTCACACACCTCCATTCTATGACTTCACACACCTCCATTGTGACTACACACACCTCCATTCTATGAGTTCACACACCTCCATTCTGACTTCACACACCTCCATTCTATGACTTCACACACCTCCATTCTGAATTCACACAGCTCTATTCTGTGACTTCACAAAATTGCATTCTGACTTCACACACCTCCATTGTATGTATTCCCACACGTCCATTCTGTGACTTCACACACCTCCATTGTGACGTCACACACCTCCATTCTATGGGTTCACACACCTCCATTCTGACTTCACAAGCCTCTATTGTATGACTTCGCAAACGTCCATTCTGACATCACACACCTCCAATCTATGACTTCACAGACCTCGAATCTGTGACTTCACTAACCTCCACTCTATGACTTCACACTCCTCCATTCTATGACTTCCCACACCTCCTTTCTATGACTTCACCCACATTCATTCTATGACTTCACACACCTTCATTCTTACTTCAGAAACATCCATTCTATGACCTCACACACCTCCATCTATGACTTCACCAACCTCCATTCTGTGACTTAACACACCTCCATTCTGACCTCACACACGTCCATTCTGTGACTTCACACACTTCCATTCTATGACTTAACAAACCTCCATTCTGTGACTTCACACACCTCCATTCTGAGTTCACACACCTCCATTCTGTGACTTCACACACCTCCATTCTATGACTTCACATACCTACATTCTATGACTTCACACATCCATTTTGAGTTCACACACCTCCAATATATGACTTCAAACAGCTCAATTCTCTGACTTCACACACCTCCATTCTATGACTTTAAACTCGTCCTTCAGTGACTTCACACACCTCCATTCTATGACTTCACCCAACTCCATTCTATGACTTCACACACCTCCATTCTCCGAATTCACACACCTCTAATTTGATTTCTCATACCTCCATTCTATGAGTTCACAAACCTCCCTTCGTTGACTTCACAATACTTCCTTCTATGACTTCACACATCTACATTCTATGACTTCACACACCTCAATTCTGAGTCACACAACTCAATTCTGTGACTTCACAAAACTCCATTATATGATTTCACATATCTCCATTCTATGACTTCACACACCTCCATCTATGACTTCACACACCTCCATTATGAGTTCACACACCTACATTCTGTGACTTCACACACCTCCATTCTGACTTCACACACCTAAATTCTGTGACTACACACACCTCCATTCTATGATTTCACACACCTCCATTCTATGACTTCACACACCTCCTTTCTGAGTTGACACACCTCCATTCTATGACTTCACACACCTCCAATCTGAATTCACACACCTCCATTCTATGATTTCACCCACCTCCATTCTATGACTTCACCCACCTCCATTCTCCCACTTCACACCCCTCTAATTTGATTTCTTATACCTCCATTCTATGACTTCACAAACCTCCCTTCGGTGACTTCACAATACTCCATTCTATGACTTCACACACCTCCATTCTATGACTTCACAGACCTCGAATCTGTGACTTCACTCACCTCCACTCTATGACTTCACACTTCTCCATTCTAGGACTTCCACACCTAAGTTCTATGACTTCACCCACCTCCATTCTATGACTTCACACCTCCATTCTGATTTCACACACCTCCATTCTATGACTTCACACACCTCCATTCTGACTTCACACACCTCCATTCTGTGACTCCACACACCTCCATTCTATGATTTCACACACCACCATTCTGTGACTTCACACACCTCCATTCTATGACTTCACACACCTCCATTCTGTGACTTCACACACCTCCATTCTGAGTTCACACACCTCCATTCTGTGACTTCTCACACCACGATTGTGTGACTTCACACACCTCCAATCTGTGACTTCACACACTTCCAGTCTATGACTTCACACACCTCCATTCTATGACTTCACACACCTCCATTCTGTGACTTCATACACCTCCATTCTATGACTTCACCCACCTCCATTCTATGACTTCACCCACCTTCATTCTATGAATTCACACACCTTCATTCTTACTTCAGAAACTTCCATTCTATGACCTCACAAACCTCCATCTATGACTTCACCAACCTCCATTCTGTGACTTAACACACCTCGCTTCTGACTTCACACACGTCCATTCTATGACTTCACACACTTCCATTCTATGACTTAACAAACCTCCATTCTGTGACTTCACACACCTCCATTCTGAGTTCACACACCTCCATTCTGTGACTTCACACACCTCCATTCTATGACTTCACAAACTTCCATTGTGATGTCACACACCTCCATTCTATGAGTTCACACACCTCCATTCTATGACTTCACACACATACATTCTATGATTTCACACATCCATTTTGACTTCACACAACTCCAATATATGACTTCAAACAGCTCAATTCTCTGACTTCACACACCTCCATTCTATGACTTCACCCACCTCCATTCTATGACTTCACACTCCTACATTCTCCAACTTCACACCCATCTAATTTGATTTCTCATACCTGCATTCTATGATTTCACAAACCTCCCTTCGTTGACTTCACAATACTCCATTCTATGACTTCACACATCTACATTCTATGACTTCACACACCTCAATCTGACTCACACAACTCCATTCTGTGACTTCACAAAACTCCATTGTATGATTTCACATATCTCCATACTATGACTTCACACACCTCCATCTTTGACTTCACACACCTCCATTATGAGTTCACACACCTACATTCTGTGACTTCACACACCTCCATTCTATGACTTCACAAACTTCCATTGTGATGTCACACACCTCCATTCTATGAGTTCACACACCTCCATTCTATGACTTCACACACCTAATTTCTATGACTTCACCCACCTACATTCTATGACTTCACACCTCCATTCTGACTTCACACACCTCCATTCTGTGACTTCACACACCTCCATTCTATGACTTCACAAACTTCCATTGTGACGTCACAGACCTCCATTCTATGTGTTCACACACCTCCATTCTATGACTTCACTCACCTCCATTCTATGACTTCACACACCTCCTTTCTGAGTTGACACACCTCCATTCTATGACTTCACACACCTCCAATCTGAATTCACACACCTCCATTCTATGACTTCACCCACCGCAATTCTATGACATCACACACCTCCATTCTCCGACTTCACACCCCTCTAATTTGATTTCTCATACCTCCATTCTATGACTTCACAAACCTCCCTTCGGTGACTTCACAATACTCCATTCTATGACTTCACACATCTACATTCTATGACTTCACACACCTCAATTCTGACTCACATAACTCCATTCTGTGACTTCACAAAACTCCATTCTATGATTTCACATATCTCCATACAATGACTTCACACACCTCCATTCTGTGACTTCACACACCTCCATTCTGACTTCACACACGTCCATTGTATGACTTCAGAAACCTCCATTCTGTGACTTCACACACCTCCATTCTATGACTTCACAAACTTCCATTGTGACGTCACACACCTCCATTCTATGAGTTCACACACCTCCATTCTATGACTTCACACACCTCCATTCTGACTTCACACACCTCTATTCTATGACTTCGAACACCTACATTCTGACTTCACACACCTCCATTCTATGACTTCACAGACCTGGAATCTGTGACTTCACTCACCTCCACTCTATGAATTCACACTTCTCCATTCTATGACTTCCACACCTAATTTCTATGATTACACCCACCTCCATTCTATGACTTCACACCTCCATTCTGACTTCACACACCTCCATTCTATGACTTCACACACCTCCATTCTGACTTCACACACCTCCACTCTGTGACTTCACACATCTCCATTCTATAATTTCACACACCTCCATTCTGTGTCTTCACACACCTCCATTCTATGACTTCACACAACTCCATTCTGTGACTTCACACACCTCCATTCTATGACTTCACACACCTCCATTCTATGACTTCACACACCTTCATTCTTACTTCAGAAACATCCATTCTATGACCTCACACACCTCCATCTATGACTTCACAAACCTCCATTCTGTGACTTCACACACCTCCATACTGAGTTCACAAAACTCTATTCGGTGACTTAACACACCTCCATTCTGACTTCACACACGTCCATTCTATGTCTTCACACACTTCCATTCTATGACTTCACAAACCTCCATTCTGTGACTTCACACACCTCCATTTTGAGTTCACACACCTCCATTCTGTGACTTCACACACCTACATTCTATGACTTCACACATCCATTTTGACTTCACATACCTCCAATATATGACTTCAAACAGCTCAATTCTCTGACTTCACACACCTCCATTCTATGACTTTAAACCCGTCCGTTCAGTGACTTCACACACCTCCATCTATGACTTCACCAACCTCCATTCTGTGACTTAACACACCTCCTTTCTGAGTTGACACACCTCCATTCTATGACTTCACACACCTCCAATCTGAATTCACACACCTCCATTCTATGATTTCACCCACCTCCATTCTATGACTTCACCCACCTCCATTCTCCGACTTCACACCCCTCTAATTTGATTTCTTATACCTCCATTCTATGACTTCACAAACCTCCCTTCGGTGACTTCACAATACTCCATTCTATGACTTCACACACCTCCATTCTATGACTTCACAGACCTCGAATCTGTGACTTCACTCACCTCCACTCTATGACTTCACACTTCTCCATTCTAGGACTTCCACACCTAAGTTCTATGACTTCACCCACCTCCATTCTATGACTTCACACCTCCATTCTGATTTCACACACCTCCATTCTATGACTTCACACACCTTCATTCTGACTTCACACACCTCCATTCTGTGACTTCACACACCTCCATTCTATGATTTCACACACCACCATTCTGTGACTTCACACACCTCCATTCTATGACTTCACACACCTCCATTCTGTGACTTCACACACCTCCATTCTGAGTTCACACACCTCCATTCTGTGACTTCTCACACCACGATTGTGTGACTTCACACACCTCCAATCTGTGACTTCACACACTTCCAGTCTATGACTTCACACACCTCCATTCTATGACTTCACACACCTCCATTCTGTGACTTCATACACCTCCATTCTATGACTTCACCCACCTCCATTCTATGACTTCACCCACCTTCATTCTATGAATTCACACACCTTCATTCTTACTTCAGAAACATCCATTCTATGACCTCACAAACCTCCATCTATGACTTCACCAACCTCCATTCTGTGACTTAACACACCTCCCTTCTGACTTCACACACGTCCATTCTATGACTTCACACACTTCCATTCTATGACTTAACAAACCTCCATTCTGTGACTTCACACACCTCCATTCTGAGTTCACACACCTCCATTCTGTGACTTCACACACCTCCATTCTATGACTTCACAAACTTCCATTGTGATGTCACACACCTCCATTCTATGAGTTCACACACCTCCATTCTATGACTTCACACACATACATTCTATGATTTCACACATCCATTTTGACTTCACACAACTCCAATATATGACTTCAAACAGCTCAATTCTCTGACTTCACACACCTCCATTCTATGACTTCACCCACCTCCATTCTATGACTTCACACTCCTACATTCTCCGACTTCACACCCATCTAATTTGATTTCTCATACCTGCATTCTATGATTTCACAAACCTCCCTTCGTTGACTTCACAATACTCCATTCTATGACTTCACACATCTACATTCTATGACTTCACACACCTCAATCTGACTCACACAACTCCATTCTGTGACTTCACAAAACTCCATTGTATGATTTCACATATCTCCATACTATGACTTCACACACCTCCATCTTTGACTTCACACACCTCCATTATGAGTTCACACACCTACATTCTGTGACTTCACACACCTCCATTCTATGACTTCACAAACTTCCATTGTGATGTCACACACCTCCATTCTATGAGTTCACACACCTCCATTCTATGACTTCACACACCTAATTTCTATGACTTCACCCACCTACATTCTATGACTTCACACCTCCATTCTGACTTCACACACCTCCATTCTGTGACTTCACACACCTCCATTCTATGACTTCACAAACTTCCATTGTGACGTCACAGACCTCCATTCTATGTGTTCACACACCTCCATTCTATGACTTCACTCACCTCCATTCTATGACTTCACACACCTCCTTTCTGAGTTGACACACCTCCATTCTATGACTTCACACACCTCCAATCTGAATTCACACACCTCCATTCTATGACTTCACCCACCGCAATTCTATGACATCACACACCTCCATTCTCCGACTTCACACCCCTCTAATTTGATTTCTCATACCTCCATTCTATGACTTCACAAACCTCCCTTCGGTGACTTCACAATACTCCATTCTATGACTTCACACATCTACATTCTATGACTTCACACACCTCAATTCTGACTCACATAACTCCATTCTGTGACTTCACAAAACTCCATTCTATGATTTCACATATCTCCATACAATGACTTCACACACCTCCATTCTGTGACTTCACACACCTCCATTCTGACTTCACACACGTCCATTGTATGACTTCAGAAACCTCCATTCTGTGACTTCACACACCTCCATTCTATGACTTCACAAACTTCCATTGTGACGTCACACACCTCCATTCTATGAGTTCACACACCTCCATTCTATGACTTCACACACCTCCATTCTGACTTCACACACCTCTATTCTATGACTTCGAACACCTACATTCTGACTTCACACACCTCCATTCTATGACTTCACAGACCTGGAATCTGTGACTTCACTCACCTCCACTCTATGAATTCACACTTCTCCATTCTATGACTTCCACACCTAATTTCTATGATTACACCCACCTCCATTCTATGACTTCACACCTCCATTCTGACTTCACACACCTCCATTCTATGACTTCACACACCTCCATTCTGACTTCACACACCTCCACTCTGTGACTTCACACATCTCCATTCTATAATTTCACACACCTCCATTCTGTGTCTTCACACACCTCCATTCTATGACTTCACACAACTCCATTCTGTGACTTCACACACCTCCATTCTATGACTTCACACACCTCCATTCTATGACTTCACACACCTTCATTCTTACTTCAGAAACATCCATTCTATGACCTCACACACCTCCATCTATGACTTCACAAACCTCCATTCTGTGACTTCACACACCTCCATACTGAGTTCACAAAACTCTATTCGGTGACTTAACACACCTCCATTCTGACTTCACACACGTCCATTCTATGTCTTCACACACTTCCATTCTATGACTTCACAAACCTCCATTCTGTGACTTCACACACCTCCATTATGAGTTCACACACCTCCATTCTGTGACTTCACACACCTACATTCTATGACTTCACACATCCATTTTGACTTCACATACCTCCAATATATGACTTCAAACAGCTCAATTCTCTGACTTCACACACCTCCATTCTATGACTTTAAACCCGTCCGTTCAGTGACTTCACACACCTCCATCTATGACTTCACCAACCTCCATTCTGTGACTTAACACACCTCCATTCTGAGTTCACACACCTTCATTCTATGACTTCACACACCTTCATTCTTACTTCAGAACATCCATTCAATGACCTTACACACTTCCATTCTATGACTTAACAAACCTCCATTCTGTGACTTCACACACCTCCATTCTGAGTTCACACACCTCCATTCTGTGACTTCACACACCTCCATTCTATGACTTCACACACCTACATACTATGACTTCACACATCCATTTTGACTTCACACACCTCCAATATATGACTTGAAACAGCTCAATTTTCTGACTTCATACACCTCCATTCTATGACTTTAAACTCGTCCATTCAGTGACTTCACACACCTCCATTCTATGACTTCACCCATCTCCATTCTATGACTTCACACACCTACATTCTCCGACTTCACACCCCTCTAATTTGATTTCTCATACCTCCATTCTATGACTTCACAAACCTCCCTTCGTTGACTTCACAATACTCCCTTCTATGACTTCACACATCTACATTCTATGACTTCACACACCTCAATTCTGACTCACACAACTCCATTGTGTGACTTCACAAAACTCCATTCTATGATTTCACATATCTCCATACTATGACTTCACACACCTCCATCTATGACTTCACACAGCTCCATTATGAGTTCACACACCTACATTCTGTGACTTCACACACCTCCATTCTGACATCACACACCTCCATTGTATGACTTCACACACCTCCATTCTGTGACTTCACACACCTCCATTCTATGACTTCACAAACTTCCATTGTGATGTCACACACCTCCATTCTATGAGTTCACACACCTCCATTCTATGACTTCACAAACCTAATTTCTATGACTTCACCCACCTCCATTCTATGACTTCACACCTCCATTCTGACTTCACACACCTCCATTCTGTGACTTCACTCACCTCCATTCTATGACTTCACAAACTTCCATTGTGACGTCACAGACCTCCATTCTATGTGTTCACACACCTCCATTCTATGACTTCACTCACGTCCATTCTATGACTTCACACACCTCCTTTCTGAGTTGACACACCTCCATTCTATGACTTCACACACCTCCAATCTGAATTCACACACCTCCATTCTATGACTTCACCCACCTCAATTCTATGACTTCACACACCTCCATTCTCCGACTTCACACCCCTCTAATTTGATTTCTCATACCTCCATTCTATGACTTCACAAACCTCCCTTCCGTGACTTCACAATACTCCATTCTATGACTTCACACATCTACCTTCTATGACTTCACACACCTCAATTCTGACTTCACACACCTCCATTCTATGACTTCACAGACCTCGAATCTGTGACTTCACTCACCTCCACTCTATGAATTCACACTTCTCCATTCTATGACTTCCCACACCTAATTTCTATGACTTCACCCACCTGCATTCTATGACTTCACACCTCCATTCTGACTTCACACACCTCCATTCTATGACTTCACACACCTCCATTCTGACTTCACACACCTCCACTCTGTGACTTAACACACCTCCATTCTATAATTTCACACACCTCCATTCTGTGTCTTCACACACCTCCATTCAATGACTTCACACACCTCCATTCTGTGACTTCACACACCTCCATTCTATGACTTCACACACCTCCATTCTATGACTTCACACACCTACACTGTGACTTCACACACCTCCATTCTATGAGTTCACACACCTGCATTGTGACTTCACACACCTCCATTCTATGACTTCACACACCTCCATTCTGACCTCACACATCTCCATTCTGACTTCACACACCTAAATTCTGTGACTTCACACACCTCCATTCTATGATTTCACACACCTCCATTCTATGACTTCACTCACCTCCATTCTATGACTTCACACACCTCCTTTCTGAGTTGACACACCTCCATTCTATGACTTCACACACCTCCAATCTGAATTCACACACCTCCATTCTATGACTTCACCCACATCCATTCTATGACTTCACACACCTCCATTCTCCGACTTCACACCCCTCTAATTTGATTTCTCATACCTCCATTCTATGACTTCACAAACCTCCCTTCGGTGACTTCACAATACTCCATTCTATGACTTCACACACCTCCATTCTATGACTTCACAGACCTCGAATCTGTGACTTCACTCACCTCCACTCTATAACTTCACACTTTTCCATTCTAGGACTTCCCAAACCTAAGTTCTATGACTTCACCCACCTCCATTCTATTACTTCACACCTCCATTCTGACTTCACACACCTCCATTCTATGACTTCACACACCACCATTCTGACTTCACACACCTCCATTCTGTGACTTCACACACCTCCATTCTATGATTTCACACACATCCATTCTGTGACTTCACTCCTCCATTCTATGACTTCACACACCTCTATTCTGTGACTTCACACACCTCCATTCTGAGTTCACACACCTCCATTCTGTGACTTCTCACACCTCGATTCTGTGACTTCACACACCTCCAATTTGTGACTTCACACACTTCCATTCTATGACTTCACACACCTCCATTCTATGACTTCACACACCTCCATTCTGTGACTCCACACACCTCCATTCTATGACCTCACACACCCTCATTCTATGATTTCACACACCTCCTTTCTATGACTTCACACATCCATTTTTATTTCACACACCTCCAATATATGACTTCAAACACCTCAATTCTGTGACTTCACACACCTCCATTCTATGACTTCATACCGTCCATTCTGTGACTTCACACACCTCCATTCTATGACTTCACACACTTCCACTTATGATTTCACACACCTCCATTCTGTGATTTTACACACCTCCATTCGGGGTTCACACACCTCCATGCTGTGACTTCACATTCCTGCAATCTGTGACTTCCCACACCTCCATTCTGTGACATCACACACCTCCATTCTAGGACTTCACACACCTTCATTCTTACTTCACAAACACCCATTCTATGACTTCAAACACCTCCATTCTATGACTTCACACACCTCCATTCGGTGACTACACACACCTCCATTCTATGAGTTCACACACCTCCATTCTGACTTTACACACCTTCATTCTATGACTTCACACACCTCCATTCTGAATTCACACAGCTCAATTCTGTGACTTCACAAAATTCCATTCTGACTTCACACACCTCCATTGTATGAATTCACATACCTCCATTCTGTGACTTCACACACTTCCATTCTGACGTCACACACCTCCATTCTATGAGTTCACACACCTCCACTCTATGACTTCACACTCCGCCATTCTATGACTTCCCACACCTCCTTTCTATGACTTCACCCACGTTCATTCTATGACTTCACACCTCCATTCTGACTTCACACACTTCCATTCAGTGACATCACACACCTCCATTCAATGACTTCACACACCTCCATTCTATGACTTCACACACCTTCATTCTTACTTCAGAAACATTCATTCTATGACCTCACACACTTCCATCTATGACCTCACAAACCTCCATTCTGTGATTTCACACACCTCCATACTGAGTTCACAAAACTCCATTCGGTGACTTAACACACCTCCATTATGACTTCACACACGTCCATTCTATGACTTCACACACTTCCACTCTATGGCTTCACAAACCTCCATTCTGTGACTTCACACACCTCCATTCTGAGTTCACACACCTCCATTCTGTGACTTCACACACCTCCATTCTGTGACTTCACACACTTCCATTCTATGACTTCACACACCTACATTCTATGACTTCACACCCCTCTAATTTGATTTCTCATACCTCCATTCTATGACTTCACAAACGTCTCTTCGGTGACTTCACAATACTCCATTCTATGACTTCACACATCTACATTCCATGACTTCACACACCTCAATTCTGACTCACACAACTCCATTCTGTGACTTCACAAAACTCCATTCTATGATTTCACATATCTCCATACTATGACTTTACACACCTCCATCTATGACTTCACACACCTCCATTCTGAGTTCACAAACCTCCGTTCTGTGACTTCACACACCTCCATTCTGACTTCACACACCTCCATTGTATGACTTCCCACACCTCCATTCTGTGACTTTACACACCTCCATTCTATGACTTCACAAACTTCCATTGTGACGTCACACACCTCCATTCTATGAGTTCACACACCTCCATTCTATGACTTCACACACCTAATTTCTATGACTTCACCCACCTCCATTCTATGACTTCACAACTCCATTCTGACTTCACACACCTCAATTCTGTGACTTCACACACCTCCATTCTATGATTTCACAAACTTCCATTGTGACAACACACACCTCCATTCTATGAGGTCACACACCTCCATTCTATGACTTCACTCACCTCCATTCTATGACTTCACACACCTCCTTTCTGAGTTGACACACCTCCATTCTATGACTTCACAAATCTCAATCTGAATTCACACACCTCCATTCTATGACTTCACCCACCTCCATTCTATGACTTCACACACCTCCATTCTCCGACTTCACACCCCTCTAATTTGATTTCTCATACTTCCATTCTATGACTTCACAAACCTCCCTTCGGTGACTTCACAATACTGCATTCTATGACTTCACAAATCTACATTCTATGACTTCACACACATCAAGTCTGACTCACACAACTCCATTCTGTGACTTCACAAAACTCCATTCTATGATTTCACATATCTCCATACTATGACTTCACACACCTCTATCTATTACTTCACACACCGCCATTCTGACTTCACACACCTCCATTCTGTGACTTCACACACCTCCATTCTATGACTTCACACACCTCCATTCTGTGACTTCACACATCTCCACTCTATGACTTCACACACCTCCATTCTATGACTTCACACACCTACATTGTGACTTCACACACCTTCATTCTATGACTTCACAGACCTCGAATCTGTGACTTCACTCACCTCCACTCTATGACTTCACACTTGTCCATTCTATGACTTCCCACACCTAATTTCTATGACTTCACCCACCTCCATTCTATGATTTCACACCTCCATTCTGACTTCATACACCTCCATTCTATGAATTCACAGACCTTGAATCTGTGACTACACTCACCTCCACTCTATGATTTCACACTTCTCCATTCTATGACTTCCCACACCTAATATCTATGACTTCACCCACCTGCATTCTATGACTTCACACCTCCATTCTGACTTCACACACCTCCATTCTATGACTTCACACACCTCCATTCTGTCTTCACACACCTCCATTCTGTGACTTCACACACCTCCATTCTATGATTTCACACACCTCCATTCTGTGACTTCACACACCTCCATTCTATGACTTCACACACCTCCATTCTGTCACTTCACACACCTCCATTCCATGACTTCACACACCTCCATTCTATGACTTCACACACCTACATTGTGACTTCACACACCTCCATTCTATGAGTTCACACACCTGCATTGTGACTTCACACACCTCCATTCTATGACTTCACACACCTCCATTCTGACCTCACACACCTCCATTCTGACTTCACACACCTAAAGTCTGTGACTTCACACACCTCCATTCTAAGATTTCACACACCTCCATTCTATGACTTCACTCACCTCCATTCTATGACTTCACACACTTCCACTTATGATTTCACACACCTCCATTCTGTGATTTTACACACCTCCATTCGGGGTTACACACCTCCATGCTGTGACTTCACATTCCTGCAATCTGTGACTTCCCCACCTCCATTCTGTGACTTCACACACCTCCATTCTAGGACTTCACACACCTTCATTCTTACTTCACAAACACCCATTCTATGACTTCAAACACCTCCATTCTATGACTTCACACACCTCCATTCGGTGACTAAACACACCTCCATTCTATGAGTTCACACACCTCCATTCTGACTTTACACACCTTCATTCTATGACTTCACACACCTCCATTCTGAATTCACACAGCTCAATTCTGTGACTTCACAAAATTCCATTCTGACTTCACACACCTCCATTGTATGAATTCACATACCTCCATTCTGTGACTTCACACACTTCCATTCTGACGTCACACACCTCCATTCTATGAGTTCACACACCTCCATTCTATGACTTCACACACCTCCATTCTGACTTCACAAACCTCTATTCTATGACTTCGCACACCTCCATTCTGACATCACAGACCTCCAATCTAGGACTTCACAGGTCTCGAATCTGTGTCTTCACTCACCTCCACTCTATGACTTCACACTCCGCCATTCTATGACTTCCCACACCTCCTTTCTATGACTTCACCCACGTTCATTCTATGACTTCACACCTCCATTCTGACTTCACACACTTCCATTCAGTGACATCACACACCTCCATTCAATGACTTCACACACCTCCATTCTATGACTTCACACACCTTCATTCTTACTTCAGAAACATTCATTCTATGACCTCACACACTTCCATCTATGACCTCACAAACCTCCATTCTGTGATTTCACACACCTCCATACTGAGTTCACAAAACTCCATTCGGTGACTTAACACACCTCAATTCTGACTTCACACACGTCCATTCTATGACTTCACACACTTCCACTCTATGACTTCACAAACCTCCATTCTGTGACTTCACACACCTCCATTCTGAGTTCACACACCTCCATTCTGTGACTTCACACACCTCCATTCTGTGACTTCACACACTTCCATTCTATGACTTCACACACCTACATTCTATGACTTCACACCCCTCTAATTTGATTTCTCATACCTCCATTCTATGACTTCACAACCGTCTCTTCGGTGACTTCACAATACTCCATTCTATGACTTCACACATCTACATTCCATGACTTCACACACCTCAATTCTGA
Organism: Megascapheus bottae; assembly: GCA_024803745.1. NCBI lineage: Eukaryota > Metazoa > Chordata > Mammalia > Rodentia > Geomyidae > Megascapheus > Megascapheus bottae. Next base: position 78,555 of record JANJXV010001207.1, on the reverse strand, counting down.
CTCAAACAACTCCATTCTGTGACTTCACAAAACTCCATTCTATGATTTCACATATCTCCATACTATGACTTTACACACCTCCATCTATGACTTCACACACCTCCATTCTGAGTTCACAAACCTCCGTTCTGTGACTTCACACACCTCCATTCTGACTTCACACACCTCCATTGTATGACTTCCCACACCTCCATTCTGTGACTTTACACACCTCCATTCTATGACTTCACAAACTTCCATTGTGACGTCACACACCTCCATTCTATGAGTTCACACACCTCCATTCTATGACTTCACACACCTAATTTCTATGACTTCACCCACCTCCATTCTATGACTTCACAACTCCATTCTGACTTCACACACCTCAATTCTGTGACTTCACACACCTCCATTCTATGATTTCACAAACTTCCATTGTGACAACACACACCTCCATTCTATGAGGTCACACACCTCCATTCTATGACTTCACTCACCTCCATTCTATGACTTCACACACCTCCTTTCTGAGTTGACACACCTCCATTCTATGACTTCACAAATCTCAATCTGAATTCACACACCTCCATTCTATGACTTCACCCACCTCCATTCTATGACTTCACACACCTCCATTCTCCGACTTCACACCCCTCTAATTTGATTTCTCATACTTCCATTCTATGACTTCACAAACCTCCCTTTGGTGACTTCACAATACTGCATTCTATGACTTCACAAATCTACATTCTATGACTTCACACACATCAAGTCTGACTCACACAACTCCATTCTGTGACTTCACAAAACTCCATTCTATGATTTCACATATCTCCATACTATGACTTCACACACCTCTATCTATTACTTCACACACCGCCATTCTGACTTCACACACCTCCATTCTGTGACTTCACACACCTCCATTCTATGACTTCACACACCTCCATTCTGTGACTTCACACATCTCCACTCTATGACTTCACACACCTCCATTCTATGACTTCACACACCTACATTGTGACTTCACACACCTTCATTCTATGACTTCACAGACCTCGAATCTGTGACTTCACTCACCTCCACTCTATGACTTCACACTTGTCCATTCTATGACTTCCCACACCTAATTTCTATGACTTCACCCACCTCCATTCTATGATTTCACACCTCCATTCTGACTTCATACACCTCCATTCTATGAATTCACAGACCTCGAATCTGTGACTTCACTCACCTCCACTCTATGATTTCACACTTCTCCATTCTATGACTTCCCACACCTAATATCTATGACTTCACCCACCTGCATTCTATGACTTCACACCTCCATTCTGACTTCACACACCTCCATTCTATGACTTCACACACCTCCATTCTGTCTTCACACACCTCCATTCTGTGACTTCACACACCTCCATTCTATGATTTCACACACCTCCATTCTGTGACTTCACACACCTCCATTCTATGACTTCACACACCTCCATTCTGTCACTTCACACACCTCCATTCTATGACTTCACACACCTCCATTCTATGACTTCACACACCTACATTGTGACTTCACACACCTCCATTCTATGAGTTCACACACCTGCATTGTGACTTCACACACCTCCATTCTATGACTTCACACACCTCCATTCTGACCTCACACACCTCCATTCTGACTTCACACACCTAAAGTCTGTGACTTCACACACCTCCATTCTAAGATTTCACACACCTCCATTCTATGACTTCACTCACCTCCATTCTATGACTTCACACACCTCCTTTCTGAGTTGACACACTCCATTCTATGACTTCACACACCTCCAATCTGAATTCACACACCTCCATTCTATGACTTCACCCACCTCCATTCTATGACTTCACACACCTCCATTGTCCGACTTCACACCCCTCTAATTGGATTTCTCATACCTCCATTCTATGACTTCACAAACGTCCCTTCGGTGACTTCACAATACTCCATTCTATGACTTCACACATCTACATTCTATGACTTCACACACCTCAATTCTGACTCACACAACTCCATTCTGTGACTTCACAAAACTCCATTCTATGATTTCACATATCTCCATACTATGACTTCACACACCTCCATCTATGACTTCACACACCTCCATTCTGAGTTCACACACCTCCATTCTGTGACTTCACACACCTCCATTCTGACTTCACACACCTCCATTGTATGACTTCACAAACTTCCATTGTGAAGTCACACACCTCCATTCTATGAGTTCACACACCTCCATTCTATGACGTCACACACCTCCATTCTGACTTCACACACCTCTATTCTATGACTTCGAACACCTACATTCTGACTTCACACACCTCCATTCTATGACTTCACAGACCTCAAATCTGTGACTTCACTCACCTCCACTCTTTGTCTTCACACTTCTCCATTCTATGACTTCCCACCCCTAATTTCTATGACTTCACCCACCTCCATTTTGACTTTACACGTCCATTCTGTCTTCACACACCTCCATTCTATGACTTCACACACCTCCATTCTGACTTCACACACCTCCATTCTGTGACTTCACACACCTGCATTCTATGATTTCACATACTTCCATTCTGTGTCTTCACACACCTCCATTCTATGACTTCACACACCTCCATTCTGTGACTTCACACACCTCCATTCTATGACTTCACATATCTCCATACTATGACTTCACACACCTCCATCTATGACTTCACACAGCTCCATTATGAGTTCACACACCTACATTCTGTGACTTCACACACCTCCATTCTGACATCACACACCTCCATTGTATGACTTCACACACCTCCATTCTGTGACTTCACACACCTCCATTCTATGACTTCACAAACTTCCATTGTGATGTCACACACCTCCATTCTATGAGTTCACACACCTCCATTCTATGACTTCACAAACCTAATTTCTATGACTTCACCCACCTCCATTCTATGACTTCACACCTCCATTCTGACTTCACACACCTCCATTCTGTGACTTCACTCACCTCCATTCTATGACTTCACAAACTTCCATTGTGACGTCACAGACCTCCATTCTATGTGTTCACACACCTCCATTCTATGACTTCACTCACGTCCATTCTATGACTTCACACACCTCCTTTCTGAGTTGACACACCTCCATTCTATGACTTCACACACCTCCAATCTGAATTCACACACCTCCATTCTATGACTTCACCCACCTCAATTCTATGACTTCACACACCTCCATTCTCCGACTTCACACCCCTCTAATTTGATTTCTCATACCTCCATTCTATGACTTCACAAACCTCCCTTCCGTGACTTCACAATACTCCATTCTATGACTTCACACATCTACCTTCTATGACTTCACACACCTCAATTCTGACTTCACACACCTCCATTCTATGACTTCACAGACCTCGAATCTGTGACTTCACTCACCTCCACTCTATGAATTCACACTTCTCCATTCTATGACTTCCCACACCTAATTTCTATGACTTCACCCACCTGCATTCTATGACTTCACACCTCCATTCTGACTTCACACACCTCCATTCTATGACTTCACACACCTCCATTCTGACTTCACACACCTCCACTCTGTGACTTAACACACCTCCATTCTATAATTTCACACACCTCCATTCTGTGTCTTCACACACCTCCATTCAATGACTTCACACACCTCCATTCTGTGACTTCACACACCTCCATTCTATGACTTCACACACCTCCATTCTATGACTTCACACACCTACACTGTGACTTCACACACCTCCATTCTATGAGTTCACACACCTGCATTGTGACTTCACACACCTCCATTCTATGACTTCACACACCTCCATTCTGACCTCACACATCTCCATTCTGACTTCACACACCTAAATTCTGTGACTTCACACACCTCCATTCTATGATTTCACACACCTCCATTCTATGACTTCACTCACCTCCATTCTATGACTTCACACACCTCCTTTCTGAGTTGACACACCTCCATTCTATGACTTCACACACCTCCAATCTGAATTCACACACCTCCATTCTATGACTTCACCCACATCCATTCTATGACTTCACACACCTCCATTCTCCGACTTCACACCCCTCTAATTTGATTTCTCATACCTCCATTCTATGACTTCACAAACCTCCCTTCGGTGACTTCACAATACTCCATTCTATGACTTCACACACCTCCATTCTATGACTTCACAGACCTCGAATCTGTGACTTCACTCACCTCCACTCTATAACTTCACACTTTTCCATTCTAGGACTTCCCAAACCTAAGTTCTATGACTTCACCCACCTCCATTCTATTACTTCACACCTCCATTCTGACTTCACACACCTCCATTCTATGACTTCACACACCACCATTCTGACTTCACACACCTCCATTCTGTGACTTCACACACCTCCATTCTATGATTTCACACACATCCATTCTGTGACTTCACTCCTCCATTCTATGACTTCACACACCTCTATTCTGTGACTTCACACACCTCCATTCTGAGTTCACACACCTCCATTCTGTGACTTCTCACACCTCGATTCTGTGACTTCACACACCTCCAATTTGTGACTTCACACACTTCCATTCTATGACTTCACACACCTCCATTCTATGACTTCACACACCTCCATTCTGTGACTCCACACACCTCCATTCTATGACCTCACACACCCTCATTCTATGATTTCACACACCTCCTTTCTATGACTTCACACATCCATTTTTATTTCACACACCTCCAATATATGACTTCAAACACCTCAATTCTGTGACTTCACACACCTCCATTCTATGACTTCATACCGTCCATTCTGTGACTTCACACACCTCCATTCTATGACTTCACACACTTCCACTTATGATTTCACACACCTCCATTCTGTGATTTTACACACCTCCATTCGGGGTTCACACACCTCCATGCTGTGACTTCACATTCCTGCAATCTGTGACTTCCCACACCTCCATTCTGTGACATCACACACCTCCATTCTAGGACTTCACACACCTTCATTCTTACTTCACAAACACCCATTCTATGACTTCAAACACCTCCATTCTATGACTTCACACACCTCCATTCGGTGACTACACACACCTCCATTCTATGAGTTCACACACCTCCATTCTGACTTTACACACCTTCATTCTATGACTTCACACACCTCCATTCTGAATTCACACAGCTCAATTCTGTGACTTCACAAAATTCCATTCTGACTTCACACACCTCCATTGTATGAATTCACATACCTCCATTCTGTGACTTCACACACTTCCATTCTGACGTCACACACCTCCATTCTATGAGTTCACACACCTCCACTCTATGACTTCACACTCCGCCATTCTATGACTTCCCACACCTCCTTTCTATGACTTCACCCACGTTCATTCTATGACTTCACACCTCCATTCTGACTTCACACACTTCCATTCAGTGACATCACACACCTCCATTCAATGACTTCACACACCTCCATTCTATGACTTCACACACCTTCATTCTTACTTCAGAAACATTCATTCTATGACCTCACACACTTCCATCTATGACCTCACAAACCTCCATTCTGTGATTTCACACACCTCCATACTGAGTTCACAAAACTCCATTCGGTGACTTAACACACCTCCATTATGACTTCACACACGTCCATTCTATGACTTCACACACTTCCACTCTATGGCTTCACAAACCTCCATTCTGTGACTTCACACACCTCCATTCTGAGTTCACACACCTCCATTCTGTGACTTCACACACCTCCATTCTGTGACTTCACACACTTCCATTCTATGACTTCACACACCTACATTCTATGACTTCACACCCCTCTAATTTGATTTCTCATACCTCCATTCTATGACTTCACAAACGTCTCTTCGGTGACTTCACAATACTCCATTCTATGACTTCACACATCTACATTCCATGACTTCACACACCTCAATTCTGACTCACACAACTCCATTCTGTGACTTCACAAAACTCCATTCTATGATTTCACATATCTCCATACTATGACTTCACACACCTCTATCTATTACTTCACACACCGCCATTCTGACTTCACACACCTCCATTCTGTGACTTCACACACCTCCATTCTATGACTTCACACACCTCCATTCTGTGACTTCACACATCTCCACTCTATGACTTCACACACCTCCATTCTATGACTTCACACACCTACATTGTGACTTCACACACCTTCATTCTATGACTTCACAGACCTCGAATCTGTGACTTCACTCACCTCCACTCTATGACTTCACACTTGTCCATTCTATGACTTCCCACACCTAATTTCTATGACTTCACCCACCTCCATTCTATGATTTCACACCTCCATTCTGACTTCATACACCTCCATTCTATGAATTCACAGACCTCGAATCTGTGACTTCACTCACCTCCACTCTATGATTTCACACTTCTCCATTCTATGACTTCCCACACCTAATATCTATGACTTCACCCACCTGCATTCTATGACTTCACACCTCCATTCTGACTTCACACACCTCCATTCTATGACTTCACACACCTCCATTCTGTCTTCACACACCTCCATTCTGTGACTTCACACACCTCCATTCTATGATTTCACACACCTCCATTCTGTGACTTCACACACCTCCATTCTATGACTTCACACACCTCCATTCTGTCACTTCACACACCTCCATTCTATGACTTCACACACCTCCATTCTATGACTTCACACACCTACATTGTGACTTCACACACCTCCATTCTATGAGTTCACACACCTGCATTGTGACTTCACACACCTCCATTCTATGACTTCACACACCTCCATTCTGACCTCACACACCTCCATTCTGACTTCACACACCTAAAGTCTGTGACTTCACACACCTCCATTCTAAGATTTCACACACCTCCATTCTATGACTTCACTCACCTCCATTCTATGACTTCACACACCTCCTTTCTGAGTTGACACACTCCATTCTATGACTTCACACACCTCCAATCTGAATTCACACACCTCCATTCTATGACTTCACCCACCTCCATTCTATGACTTCACACACCTCCATTGTCCGACTTCACACCCCTCTAATTGGATTTCTCATACCTCCATTCTATGACTTCACAAACGTCCCTTCGGTGACTTCACAATACTCCATTCTATGACTTCACACATCTACATTCTATGACTTCACACACCTCAATTCTGACTCACACAACTCCATTCTGTGACTTCACAAAACTCCATTCTATGATTTCACATATCTCCATACTATGACTTCACACACCTCCATCTATGACTTCACACACCTCCATTCTGAGTTCACACACCTCCATTCTGTGACTTCACACACCTCCATTCTGACTTCACACACCTCCATTGTATGACTTCACAAACTTCCATTGTGAAGTCACACACCTCCATTCTATGAGTTCACACACCTCCATTCTATGACGTCACACACCTCCATTCTGACTTCACACACCTCTATTCTATGACTTCGAACACCTACATTCTGACTTCACACACCTCCATTCTATGACTTCACAGACCTCAAATCTGTGACTTCACTCACCTCCACTCTTTGACTTCACACTTCTCCATTCTATGACTTCCCACCCCTAATTTCTATGACTTCACCCACCTCCATTTTGACTTTACACGTCCATTCTGTCTTCACACACCTCCATTCTATGACTTCACACACCTCCATTCTGACTTCACACACCTCCATTCTGTGACTTCACACACCTGCATTCTATGATTTCACATACTTCCATTCTGTGTCTTCACACACCTCCATTCTATGACTTCACACACCTCCATTCTGTGACTTCACACACCTCCATTCTATGACTTCACATATCTCCATACTATGACTTCACACACCTCCATCTATGACTTCACACAGCTCCATTATGAGTTCACACACCTACATTCTGTGACTTCACACACCTCCATTCTGACATCACACACCTCCATTGTATGACTTCACACACCTCCATTCTGTGACTTCACACACCTCCATTCTATGACTTCACAAACTTCCATTGTGATGTCACACACCTCCATTCTATGAGTTCACACACCTCCATTCTATGACTTCACAAACCTAATTTCTATGACTTCACCCACCTCCATTCTATGACTTCACACCTCCATTCTGACTTCACACACCTCCATTCTGTGACTTCACACACCTGCATTCTATGATTTCACATACTTCCATTCTGTGTCTTCACACACCTCCATTCTATGACTTCACACACCTCCATTCTGTGACTTCACACACCTCCATTCTATGACTTCACACACCTCCATTCTATGACTTCACACACCTACATTGTGACTTCACACAACTCCATTTTATGAGTTCACACACCTGCATTGTGACTTCACATGCCTCCATTCTATTACTTCACACACCTCCATTCTGACCTCACACACCTCCATTCTGACTTCACACACCTATATTCTGTGACTTCACACAACTCCAATCTATGATTTCACACACCTCCATTCTATGACTTCACTCACCTCCATTCTATGACTTCACACACCTCCTTTCTGAGTTGACACACCTCCATTCTATGACTTCACCCACCTCAAATCTGAATTCACACACCTCCATTCTATGACTTCATACACCTCCATTCTGTGACTTCACTCACCTCCATTCTATGAGTTCACACACCTCCATTTTGACTTCACACACCTCCATTCTATAACTTAACACAGCTCCATTCTGAGTTCACACACCTCAATTCTATGACTTTACACACCTCTCTTCTGACTTCACACACCTCCATTCTGTGACTTCACAAACCTCCATTCTATGACTTCACACACCTCCAATCTGTGACTTCACACATCTCCACTCTGTGTCTTTACACACCTGCATTCTGCGAATTCACACACCTCCATTTTGTGATTTCACACACCTCCATTCTATGACTTCACACACCTCCAATCTGTGACTTCACACATCTCCACTCTGTGTCTTTACACACCTGCATTCTGCGAATTCACACACCTCCATTCTGTGATTTCACACACCTCCATTCTATGACTGCACACACCTCCATTATTTGACGTCACACACCTCCATTCTATGACTTCACACACCTCCATTGTAACTTCACACACCTCCATTCTGTGACTTTACAAACCTCCATTCTATGACTTCACACACCTCCACTCTGTGACTTCACACATCTCCACTCTGTGACTTTACACACCTGCATTCTGCGAATTCACACACCTCCATTCTGTGATTTCACACACCTCCATTATATGACTTCACACACCTCCATTCTATGACTTCACACACTTCCATTCTATGACTTCACACACCTCCATTCTATGACTTCACACACCTCCATTCTATGACTTCACACGCCTGCATTCTGACATCACACACCTCCATTCTATGACTTCATACACCTCCATTCTATGACTTCATACACCAACATTCTAGGACTTCACACACTTCCATTCTATGACTTCACAAATCTCCATTCTGACTCCACACTCCTCCATTCTATGATTTCACACACCTCCATTCTATGACTTCACACATCTCCTTTCTGTAACTTCACACACTTCCAATGTTTGACTTCACAAACCTCCATTCCATGACTTCACACTCCTCCATTCTATGAGTTCACACACCGCCATTCTTTGACTTCACACACGTCCATTTTGATTTCACACACCTACATTCTGTGACTTCACACACCTCCATTTGTGACTTCACACACCACCATTTTGACTTCACACACCTCCATTCTGTGACTTCACACACCTCCATTCTATGACTTAACACACTTCCTTTCTAATACTTCACACACTTCCATTCTGTGACTTCACACACTTCCTTTCTGAGTTCACACACCTCCATTGTTTCACTTCACACACCTCCAATATATGACCTCAAACACCTCAATTCTCTGACTTCACACACCTTCATTCTATGACTTCATATCCGTCCATTCTGTGACTTCACACACCTCCATTCTATGACTTCATCACCTCCATTCTATGACTTCAACCACCTCCATTCTATAACTTCACACACCTACATTGTGACTTCACACACTTTCATTCTATGACTTCACAGACCTCGAATATGTGACTTCACTCACTTCCACTCTATGACTTCACACTTCTCCATTCTATGACTTCCCACACCTAAGTTCTATGACTTCACCCACCTCCATTCTATGACATCACACCTCCATTCTGACTTCATACACCTCCATTCTATGACTTCACAGACCTCGAATCTGTGACTTCACTCACCTCCACTCTATGACTTCACACTTCTCCATTCTATGACTTCCCAAACCTAATTTCTATGACTTCACCCACCTCCATTCTATGACTTCACACCTCCATTCTGACTTCACACACCTCCATTCTATGACTTCACACACCTCCATTCTGACTTCACACACCTCCATTCTGTTACTTCACACACCTCCATTCTATGATTTCACACACCTCCATTCTGTGACTTCACACACCTCCATTTTATGATTTCACACACCTCCATTCGGTCACTTCACACACCTCCATTCTATGACTTCACACACCTCCATTCTATGACTTCACACACCAACATTGTGACTTCACACACCTCCATTCTATGAGTTCAAACACCTGCATTGTGACTTCACACACCTCCATTCTATGACTTCACACACCTCCATTCTGACCTCACACACCTCCATTCTGACTTCACACACCTAAAGTCTGTGACTTCACACACCTCCATTCTATGATTTCACACACCTCCATTCTATGACTTCACTCACCTCCATTCTATGACTTCACACACCTCCTTTTTGAGTTGACACACTCCATTCTATGACTTCACACACCTCCAATGTGAATTCACACATCTCCATTCTATGACTTCACCCACCTCCATTCTATGACTTCACACACCTCCATTGTCCGACTTCACACCCCTCTAATTTGATTTCTCATACCTCCATTCTATGACTTCACAAACCTCCCTTCGGTGACTTCACAATACTCCATCCTATGACATCACACATCTACATTCTATGACTTCACACACCTCAATTCTGACTCACACAACTCCATTCTGTGACTTCACAAAACTCCATTCTATGATTTCACATATCTCCATACTATGACTTCACACACCTCCATATATAACTTCACACACCTCCATTCTGAGTTCACACACCTCCATTCTGTGAATTCACACACCTCCATTCTGACTTCACACACCTCCATTGTATGACTTCACACACCTCTATTTTGTGACTTCACACACCTCCATTCTATGACTTCACAAACTTCCGTTGTGTGAAGTCACAGAATGGATGTTTGTGAAGTAAGAATGAAGGTGTTTGAAGTCATAGAGTGGAGGTGTGTGAAGTCACAGAATGGAGGTGTGTGAAGTCATAGAATGGAGGTGTGTGAAGTCATAAAATGGAGGTGTGAGAACTCATACAATGGAGGTGTGTGAAGTCAAAATGGAGTTGTGCGAAGTCATAGAATGGTGTTTTTTGATGTCAACGAATGGAGTTGTGTGAAGTCACAGAATGGAGGTGTGTGAAGTCAGATTGGAGGTGTGTGAAATCACAGAATGGAGGTGTGTGAAGTCACAGAATGGAGGTGTGTGAACTCAGGATGGAGGTGTGTGAAGTCAGAGAATGGAGGTTTTTGAAGTCATAGAATGGAGGTGTGTGAAGTCAGAGAATGGAGGTGTGTGAAGTCAAATTGGATGTGTGTGAACTCATAGAATGGAGGTTTGTGAACTCATAGAATGGAGGTGTGTGAAGTCATGGAATGGAAGTGTGTGAAGTCACAGAATGGAGGTGTGTGAAGTCACAGAATGGAAGTGTGTGAAGTCAAAACGGAGGTGTGTGAAGTCACAGAATGGAGGTGTGTGAAGTCCCAGAATTGAGGTGTGTGAAGTCAAAAAGGTGGTGTGTGAAGTCACAGAATGGAGGTGTGTGAAGTCATAGAATGGAGGTGTGTGAAGTCATAGAATTGAGGTGTGTGAAGTCATAGAATGGAGGTGTGTGAAGTCATAAAATGAAGGTGTGTGAACTCATAGAATGGAGGTGTGTGAAGTCCAAATGGAGTTGTGTGAAGTCATAGAATGGTGTTTTGATGTCAACGAATGGAGGTGTGTGAAGTCATAGAATGGAGGTGTGTGAATTCAGATTGGAGGTGTGTGAAATCACAGAATGGAGGTGTGTGAAGTCACAGAATGGAGGTGTGTGAACACAGAATGTAGGTGTGTGAAGCCAGAGAATGGAGGTGTGTGAAGTCATAGAGTGGAAGTGTGTGAAATCATTGAATGGAGGTGTGTGAAGTCACAGAATTGAGGTGTGTGAAGTCAGAATGGAGGTGTGTTAAGTCAGAATGGAGGTGAGTGAAGTCATAGAATGGAGGTGTGTGAAGTCATAGAATGGAGGTCTGTGAACTCAGAATGGAGGTTTGTGAAGTCTTAGAGTGGAGGTGTGTGAAGTCACAGAATGGAGATGTGTGAAGTCACAGAATTGAGGTGTGTGAAGTCATAAAATGGAGGTGTGTGAATTCATAGAATGAACGTGTGTGAAGTCACAATGGAGATGTGTGAAGTCATAGAATGGTTGTTTTTGATGTCAACGAATGGAGGTGTGTGAAGTCATAGAATGGAGGTGTGTGAAGTCAGATTGGAGGTGTGTGAAATCACAGAATGGAGGTGTGTCAACTCAGAAATGAGGTGTGTGAAGTCATAGAATGGAGGTGTGTGAAGTCATAGAATGGAAGTGTGTGAAATCATAGAATGGAGGTGTGTGAAGTCAAAGAATTGAGGTGTGTGAAGTCAGAATGGAGGTGTGTGAAGTCAGAATGGAGGTGAGTGAAGTCATAGAATGGAGATGTGTGAAGTCATAGAATGGAGGTGTGTGAACTCAGAATGGAGGTGTGTTAAGTCACAGAATGGAGGTGTGTGAAGTCACAGAATGGAGGTGTGTGAAGTCATAGAAAGGAGGTGTGTGAACTCAGAATGGAGGTGTGTGAAGTCACAGAATGGAGGTTTGTGAAGCCATAGAATGGAGGTGTGTGAAGTAAGAGAATGGATGTTTCTGAAGTAAGAATGAAGGTGTGTGAAGTCATAGAATGGAGATGTGTGAAGTCAAATTGGAGGTGTGTGAACTCATAGAATGGAGGTGTGTGAACTCATAGAATGGAGGTGTGTGAACTCATGGAATGGCGGTGTGTGAAGTCAAAGAATGGAGGTGTGTGAAGTGAAACAATAGAGGTGTGTGAAGTCACAGAATGGAGGTGTGTGAAGTCATAGAATGGAGGTGTGTGAAGTCAAAAAGGTGGTGTGTGAAGTCACAGAATGGAGGTGTGTGAATTCATAGAATGGAGCTGTGTGAAGTCAGAATGGAGGTGTGTGAAGTCAGAATGGAGGTGTGTGAAGTCACAGGATGGAGGTGTGTGAAGTCATAGAATGTAGGTGTGTGAAATCACAGAATGGAGGTGTGTGAAGTCATAGGATCGAGGTGTGTGAACTCAGAATGGAGGTGTGTGAAGTCACAGAATGGAGGTGTGTGAACTCAGAATGGAGGTGTGTGAAGCCACAGAATGGAGGTGTGTGAAGTCATAGAATGGAAGTGTGTAAAGTCATAGAATGGAGGTGTGTGAAGGAAGAATGGAGGTGTGTGAAGTCACAGAGTGGAGGTGTGTGAACTCAGAATGGAGGTTTGTGAAATCATAGAATGGAGGTGTGTGAAGTCATAGAATGGATGTTTCTGAAGTAAGAATGAAGGTGTGTGAAGTTATAGAATGTAGGTGTGTGAAGTCAAATTGGAGGTGTGTGAACTCATAGAATGGAGGTGTGTGAACTCATAGAATGGAGGTGTGTGAAGTCATGGAATGGAGGTGTGTGAAGTCAAAGAATGGAGGTGTGTGAAGTGAAACAATAGATGTGTGTAAAGTCACAGAATGGAGGTGTGTGAAGTCACAGAATGGAAGTCTGTGAAGTCAAAATGGAGGTGTGTGAAGTAACAGAATGGAGGTGTGTGAAGTCAGAATGAAGGTGTGTGAAGTCACAGAATGGAGGTGTGTGAAGTCACAGAATGCATGTTTGTGAAGTAAGAATGAAGGTGTTTGAAGTCATAGAGTGGAGGTGTGTGAAGTCACAGAATGGAGGTGTGTGAAGTCATAGAATGGAGGTGTGTGAAGTCATAAAATTGAGGTGTGTGAACTCATAGAATGGAGGTGTGTGAAGTCAAAATGGAGTTGTGTGAAGGCATAGAATGGTGTTTTTTGATGTCAACGAATGGAGGTGTGTGAAGTCATAGAATGGAGGTGTGTGAAGTCAGATTGGAGGTGTGTGAAATCACAGAATGGAGATGTGTGAAGTCACAGAATGGAGGTGTGTAAACTCAGAATGTAGGTGTGTGAAGCCACAGAATGGAGGTGTGTGAAATCATAGAAGGGAAGTGTGTGAAATCATAGAATGGAGGTGTGTGAAGTCACAGAATTGAGGTGTGTGAAGTCAGAATGGAGGTGTGTGAAGTCAGAATGGAGGTTAGTGAAGTCATAGAATGGAGGTGTGTGAAGTCGTAGATTGGAGGTCTGTGAACTCAGAATGGAGGTTTGTGAAGTCATAGAATGGAGGTGTGTGAACTCAGAATGGAGGTGTGTGTAGTCAGAGAATGGAGGTGTGTGAAGTCATAGAATGGAGGTTTGTGAACTCACAGAATGGAGGGGTGTTAATTCATAGAATGGAGGTGTGTGAAGTCATAGGATCGAGGTGTGTGAAGTCACAGAATGGAGGTGTGTGAAGTCACAGAATGGAGGTGTGTGAAGTCACAGAATGCAGGTGTGTGAACTCAGAATGTAGGTGTGTGAAGCCACAGAATGGAGGTGTGTGAAGTCATAGAATGGAAGTGTGTGAAGTAATAGAAAGGAGGTGTGTGAACTCAGAATGGAGGTGTGTGAAGTCACAGAATGGAGGTTTGTGAAGTCATAGAATGGAGGTGTGTGAAGTCACAGTATGGATGTTTCTGAAATAAGAATGAAGGTGTGTGAAGTCATAGAATGGAGGTGTGTGAAGTCAAATTGGAGGTGTGTGAACTCATAGAATGGAGGTGTGTGAACTCATAGAATGGAGGTGTGTGAAGTCATGGAATGGAGGTGTGTGAAGTCAAAGAATGGAGGTGTGTGAAGTGAAACAATAGAGGAGTGTGAAGTCACAGAATGGAGGTGTGTGAAGTCACAGAATGGAAGTGTGTGAAGTCAAAACGGAGGTGTGTGAAGTCACAGAATGGAGGTGTGTGAAGTCACAGAATGGAGGTGTGTGAAGTCAAAAAGGTGGTGTGTGAAGTCACAGAATGGAGGTGTGTGAAGTCATAGAATGGAGGTGTGTGAAGTCACAGAATGGAGGTGTGTGAAGTCAGAATGAAGGTGTGTGAAGTCACAGAATGGAGGTGTGTGAAGTCACAGAATGGATGTTTGTGAAGTAAGAATGAAGGTGTTTGAAGTCATAGAGTGGAGGTGTGTGAAGTCACAGAATGGAGGTGTGTGAAGTCATAGAATGGAGGTGTGTGAAGTCATAGAATTGAGGTGTGTAAAGTCATAGAATGGAGGTGTGTGAAGTCATAAAATGGAGGTGTGTGAACTCATAGAATGGAGGTGTGTGAAGTCAAAATGGAGTTGTGTGAAGTCATAGAATGGTGTTTTTTGATGTCAACGAATGGAGGTGTGTGAAGTCATAGAATGGAGGTGTGTGAAGTCAGATTGGAGGTGTGTGAAATCACAGAATGGAGGTGTGTGAAGTCACAGAATGGAGGTGTGTGAACTCAGAGTGTAGGTGTGTGAAGCCACAGAATGGAGGTGTGTGAAGTCATAGAATGGAAGTGTGTGAAATCATAGAATGGATGTGTGTGAAGTCACAGAATTAAGGTGTGTGAAGTCAGAATGGAGGTGTGTGAAGTCAGAATGGAGGTTAGTGAAGTCATAGAATGGAGGTGTGTGAAGTCATAGAATGGAGGTCTGTGAACTCAGAATCGAGGTTTGTGATGTCATAGAATGGAGGTGTGTGAACTCAGAATGGAGGTGTGTGAAGTCACAGAATGGAGGTGTGTGAAGTCATAGAATGGAGGTTTCTGAAATCACAGAATGGAGGTGTGTTAATTCATTGAATGGAGGTGTGTGAAGTCATAGGATCGAGGTGTGTGAAGTCACAGAATGGAGGTGTGTGAAGTCACAGAATGGAGGTGTGCGAAGTCAGAGAATGGAGGTGTGTGAACTCAGAATATAGGTGTGTGAAGCCACAGAATGGAGGTGTGTGAAGTTATAGAATGGAAGTGTGTGAAGTCATAGAAAGGGGGTGTGTGAACTCAGAATGGAGGTGTGTGAAGTCACAGAATGGAGGTTTGTGAAGTCATAGAATGGAGGTGTTTGAAGTAAGAGAATGGATGTTTCTGAAGTAAGAATGAAGGTGTGTGAAGTCATAGAATGGAGGTTTGTGAAGTCATGGAATGGCGGTGTGTGAAGTCAAAGAATAGAGGTGTGTGAAGTGAAACAATAGAGTTGTGTGAAGTCACAAAATGGAGGTGTGTGAAGTCACAGATTGGAAGTGTGTGAAGTCAAAACGGAGGTGTGTGAAGTCACAGAATGGAGGTGTGTGAAGTCATAGAATGGAGGTGTGTGAAGTCAAAAAGGTGGTGTGTGAAGTCACAGAATGGAGGTGTGTGAATTCATAGAATGGAGCTGTGTGAAGTCAGAATGGAGGTGTGTGAAGTCAGAATGGAGGGGTGTGAAGTCAGAATGGAGGTGTGTGAAATCACAGAATGGAGGTGTGTGAAGTCATAGAATGGAGGTCTGTGAAATCATAGAATGAAGGTGTGTGAAGTCAGAATGGAGGTGTGTCACGTCACAGAATTGAGGTGTGTGAAGTCAGACAATGGAGGTGTGTGAAGTCAGAAGGAAGGTGTGTGAAGTCACAGAAAGGAGGTGTGTGAAGTCACAGAATGGATGT
Organism: Megascapheus bottae; assembly: GCA_024803745.1. Taxonomy (NCBI): domain Eukaryota; kingdom Metazoa; phylum Chordata; class Mammalia; order Rodentia; family Geomyidae; genus Megascapheus; species Megascapheus bottae. The sequence goes on along the minus strand of JANJXV010001207.1, from coordinate 61,508 downwards.
TTGTGAAGTCACAGAATGGATGTTTGTGAAGTAAGAATTAAGGTGTTTGAAGTCATAGAGTGGAGGTGTGTGAAGTCACAGAATGGCGGTGTGTGAAGTCATAGAATGGAGGTGTGTGAAGTCATAGAATTGAGGTGTGTGAAGTCATAGAATGGAGGTGTGTGAAGTCATAAAATGGAGGTGTGTGAACTCATAGAATGGAGGTGTGTGAAGTCAAAATGGAGTTGTGTGAAGTCATAGAATGGTGTTTTTTGATGTCAACAAATGGAGGTGTGTGATGTCATAGAATGGAGGTGTGTGAAGTCAGATTGGAGGTGTGTGAAATCACAGAATGTAGGTGTGTGAAGTCACAGAATGGACGTGTGTGAACACAGAATGTAGGTGTGTGAAGCCACAGAATGGAGGTGTGTGAAGTCATAGAATGGAAGTGTGTGAAATCATTGAATGGAGGTGTGTGAAGTCACAGAATCGAGTTGTGTGAAGTCACAGATTGGAAGTGTGTGAAGGCAAAACGGAGGTGTGTGAAGTCACAAAATGGAGGTGTGTGAAGTCACAGAATGGAGGTGTGTGAAGTCAAAAATGTGGTGTGTGAAGTCACAGAATGGAGGTGAGTGAAGTCATAAAATGGAATTGTGTGAAATCATAGAATGGAGGTATGTGAAGTCAGAATGGAGGTGTGTGAAGTCACAGAATTGAGGTGTGTGAAGTCACAAAATGGAGGTGTGTGAAGTCAGAATGAAGGTGTGTGAAGTCACAGAATGGAGGTGTGTGAAGTGACAAAATGGATGTTTGTGAAGTAAGAATGAAGGTGTTTGAAGTCATAGAGTGGAGGTGTGTGAAGTCACAGAATGGAAGTGTGTGAAGTCATAGAATGGAGGTGTGTGAACTCAGAATGTAGGTGTGTGAAGCCACAGAATGGAGGTGTGTGAAGTCATAGAATGGAAGTGTGTGAAATCATTGAATGGAGGTGTGTGAAGTCACAGAATTGAGGTGTGTGAAGTCAGAATGGAGGTGTGTGAAGTCATAGAATGTAGATGTGTGAAGTCATAGAATGGAGGTGTGTGACGTCATAGAATGGAGGTCTGTGAACTCAGAATGGAGGTTCGTGAAGTCATAGAATGGAGGTGTGTGAAGTCACAGAATGGAGGTGTGTGAAGTCATAGAATGGAGGTGTGTGAAGTCATAATATTGAGGTGTGTGAATTCATAGAATGGAGGTGTGTGAAGTCACAATGGAGTTGTGTGAAGTCATAGAATAGTTGTTTTTGATGTCAACGAATGGTGGTGTGTGAAGTCATAGAATGGAGGTGTGCGAAGTCAGATTGGAGGTGTGTGAAATCACAGAATGGAGGTGTGTCAACTCAGAAATGAGGTGTGTGAAGTCATAGAATGGAGGTGTGTGAAGTCATAGAATGGAAGTGTGTGAAATCATAGAATGGAGGTGTGTGAAGTCAAAGAATTGAGGTGTGTGAAGTCAGAATGGAGGTGTGTGAAGTCAGAATGGAGGTGTGTGAAGTCATAAAATGGAAGTGTGTGAAGTCATAGAATGGAGGTCTGTGAACTCAGAATGGGGGTTTGTGAAGTCATAGAATGGAGGTGTGTGAACTCAGAATGGAGGTGTGTGAAGTCACAGGATGGAGGTGTGTGAAGTCATAGAATGTAGGTGTGTGAAATCACAGAATGGAGGTGTGTGAATTCAAAGAATGGAGGTGTGTGAAGTCATAGGATCGAGGTGTGTGAAGTCACAGAATGGAGGTGTGTGAAGTCACAGAATGGAGGTGTGTGAACTCAGAATGGAGGTGTGTGAAGCCACAGAATGGTGGTGTGTGAAGTCATAGAATGGAAGTGTGTAAAGTCATAGAATGGAGGTGTGTGAAGGAAGAATGGAGGTGTGTGAAGTCACAGAATGGAGGTGTGTGAACTCAGAATGGAGGTGTGTGAAGTCACAGAATGGAGGTTTGTGAAGTCATAGAATGGAGGTGTGTGAAGTCAGAGAATGGATGTTTCTGAAGTAAGAATGAAGGTGTGTGAAGTCATAGAATGGAGGTGTGTGAAGTCAAATTGGACGTGTGTGAACTCATAGAATGGAGGTGTGTGAACTCATAGAATGGAGGTGTGTGAAGTCATGGAATGGAGGTGTGTGAAGTCAAAGAATGGAGGTGTGTGAAGTGAAACAATAGAGGTGTGTGAAGTCACAGAATGGAGGTGTGTGAAGTCATAGAATGGAGGTGTGTGAAGTCAAAAACGTGGTGTGTGAAGTCACAGAATGGAGGTGTGTGAATTCATAGAATGGAGGTGTGTGAAGTCAGAATGGAGGTGTGTGAAGTCAGAATGGAGGTGTGTCACGTCACAGAATTGAGGTGTGTGAAGTCAGACAATGGAGGTGTGTGAAGTCAGAAGGAAGGTGTGTGAAGTCACAGAAAGGAGGTGTGTGAAGTCACAGAATGGATGTTTGTGAAGTCACAGAATGGATGTTTGTGAAGTAAGAATGAAGGTGTTTGAAGTCATAGAGTGGAGGTGTGTGAAGTCACAGAATGGAGGTGTGTGAAGTCATAGAATGAAGGTGTGTGAAGTCATAGAATTGAGGTGTGTGAAGTCATAGAATGGAGGTATGTGAAGTCATAAAATGGAGGTGTGTGAACTCATAGAATGGAGGTGTGTGAAGTCAAAATGGAGTTGTGTGAAGTCATAGAATGGTGTTTTTTGATGTCAACGTATGGAGGTGTGTGAAGTCATAGAATGGAGGTGTGTGAAGTCAGATTGGAGGTGTGTGAAATCACAGAATGGAGGTGTGTGAAGTCACAGAATGGAGGTGTGTGAACTCAGAGTGTAGGTGTGTGAAGCCACAGAATGGTGGTGTGTGAAGTCATAGAATGGAAGTGTGTGAAATCATAGAATGGAGGTGTGTGAAGTCACAGAATTAAGGTGTGTGAAGTCAGAATGGAGGTGTGTGAAGTCAAAATGGAGGTGAGTGAAGTCATAGAATGGAGGTGTGTGAAGTCATAGAATGGAGGTCTGTGAACTCAGAATCGAGGTTTGTGATGTCATAGAATGGAGGTGTGTGAACTCAGAATGGAGGTGTGTGAAGTCACAGAATGGAGGTGTGTGAAGTCATAGAATGGAGGTTTCTGAAATCACAGAATGGAGGTGTGTTAATTCATTGAATGGAGGTGTGTGAAGTCATAGGATCGAGGTGTGTGAAGTCACAGAATGGAGGTGTGTGAAGTCACAGATTGGAGGTGTGTGAAGTCACAGAATGGAGGTGTGTGAATTCAGAATATAGGTGTGTGAAGCCACAGAAGGGAGGTGTGTGAAGTTATAGAATGGAAGTGTGTGAAGTCATAGAAAGGAGGTGTGTGAACTCAGAATGGAGGTGTGTGAAGTCACAGAATGGAGGTTTGTGAAGTCATAGAATGGAGGTGTGTGAAGTAAGAGAATGGATGTTTCTGAAGTAAGAATGAAGGTGTGTGAAGTCATAGAATGGAGATGTGTGAAGTCAAATTGGAGGTGTGTGAACTCATAGAATGGAGGTGTGTGAACTCATAGAATGGAGGTTTGTGAAGTCATGGAATGGCGGTGTGTGACGTCAAAGAATGGAGGTATGTGAAGTGAAACAATAGAGGTGTGTGAAGTCACAGAATGCAGGTGTGTGAAGTCACAGATTGGAAGTGTGTGAAGTCAAAACGGAGGTGTGTGAAGTCACAGAATGGAGGTGTGTGAAGTCATAGAATGGAGGTGTGTGAAGTCATAAAATGAAGGTGTGTGAACTCATAGAATGGAGGTGTGTGAAGTCCAAATGGAGTTGTGTGAAGTCATAGAATGGTGTTTTGATGTCAACGAATGGAGGTGTGTGAAGTCATAGAATGGAGGTGTGTGAATTCAGATTGGAGGTGTGTGAAATCACAGAATGGAGGTGTGTGAAGTCACAGAATGGAGGTGTGTGAACACAGAATGTAGGTGTGTGAAGCCACAGAATGGAGGTGTGTGAAGTCATAGAGTGGAAGTGTGTGAAATCATTGAATGGAGGTGTGTGAAGTCACAGAATTGAGGTGTGTGAAGTCAGAATGGAGGTGTGTTAAGTCAGAATGGAGGTGAGTGAAGTCATAGAATGGAGGTGTGTGAAGTCATAGAATGGAGGTCTGTGAACTCAGAATGGAGGTTTGTGAAGTCTTAGAGTGGAGGTGTGTGAAGTCACAGAATGGAGATGTGTGAAGTCATAGAATTGAGGTGTGTGAAGTCATAAAATGGAGGTGTGTGAATTCATAGAATGAACGTGTGTGAAGTCACAATGGAGATGTGTGAAGTCATAGAATGGTTGTTTTTGATGTCAACGAATGGAGGTGTGTGAAGTCATAGAATGGAGGTGTGTGAAGTCAGATTGGAGGTGTGTGAAATCACAGAATGGAGGTGTGTCAACTCAGAAATGAGGTGTGTGAAGTCATAGAATGGAGGTGTGTGAAGTCATAGAATGGAAGTGTGTGAAATCATAGAATGGAGGTGTGTGAAGTCAAAGAATTGAGGTGTGTGAAGTCAGAATGGAGGTGTGTGAAGTCAGAATGGAGGTGAGTGAAGTCATAGAATGGAGATGTGTGAAGTCATAGAATGGAGGTGTGTGAACTCAGAATGGAGGTGTGTTAAGTCACAGAATGGAGGTGTGTGAAGTCACAGAATGGAGGTGTGTGAAGTCATAGAAAGGAGGTGTGTGAACTCAGAATGAAGGTGTGTGAAGTCACAGAATGGAGGTTTGTGAAGCCATAGAATGGAGGTGTGTGAAGTAAGAGAATGGATGTTTCTGAAGTAAGAATGAAGGTGTGTGAAGTCATAGAATGGAGATGTGTGAAGTCAAATTGGAGGTGTGTGAACTCATAGAATGGAGGTGTGTGAACTCATAGAATGGAGGTGTGTGAAGTCATGGAATGGAGCTGTGTGAAGTCAGAATGGAGGTGTGTGAAGTCAGAATGGAGGTGTGTGAAGTCACAGGATGGAGGTGTGTGAAGTCATAGAATGTAGGTGTGTGAAATCACAGAATGGAGGTGTGTGAAGTCATAGGATCGAGGTGTGTGAACTCAGAATGGAGGTGTGTGAAGTCACAGAATGGAGGTGTGTGAACTCAGAATGGAGGTGTGTGAAGCCACAGAATGGAGGTGTGTGAAGTCATAGAATGGAAGTGTGTAAAGTCATAGAATGGAGGTGTGTGAAGGAAGAATGGAGGTGTGTGAAGTCACAGAGTGGAGGTGTGTGAACTCAGAATGGAGGTTTGTGAAATCATAGAATGGAGGTGTGTGAAGTCAGAGAATGGACGTTTCTGAAGTAAGAATGAAGGTGTGTGAAGTTATAGAATGTAGGTGTGTGAAGTCAAATTGGAGGTGTGTGAACTCATAGAATGGAGGTGTGTGAACTCATAGAATGGAGGTGTGTGAAGTCATGGAATGGAGGTGTGTGAAGTCAAAGAATGGAGGTGTGTGAAGTGAAACAATAGATGTGTGTAAAGTCACAGAATGGAGGTGTGTGAAGTCACAGAATGGAAGTCTGTGAAGTCAAAATGGAGGTGTGTGAAGTAACAGAATGGAGGTGTGTGAAGTCAGAATGAAGGTGTGTGAAGTCACAGAATGGAGGTGTGTGAAGTCACAGAATGCATGTTTGTGAAGTAAGAATGAAGGTGTTTGAAGTCATAGAGTGGAGGTGTGTGAAGTCACAGAATGGAGGTGTGTGAAGTCATAGAATGGAGGTGTGTGAAGTCATAAAATTGAGGTGTGTGAACTCATAGAATGGAGGTGTGTGAAGTCAAAATGGAGTTGTGTGAAGGCATAGAATGGTGTTTTTTGATGTCAACGAATGGAGGTGTGTGAAGTCATAGAATGGAGGTGTGTGAAGTCAGATTGGAGGTGTGTGAAATCACAGAATGGAGATGTGTGAAGTCACAGAATGGAGGTGTGTAAACTCAGAATGTAGGTGTGTGAAGCCACAGAATGGAGGTGTGTGAAATCATAGAAGGGAAGTGTGTGAAATCATAGAATGGAGGTGTGTGAAGTCACAGAATTGAGGTGTGTGAAGTCAGAATGGAGGTGTGTGAAGTCAGAATGGAGGTTAGTGAAGTCATAGAATGGAGGTGTGTGAAGTCGTAGATTGGAGGTCTGTGAACTCAGAATGGAGGTTTGTGAAGTCATAGAATGGAGGTGTGTGAACTCAGAATGGAGGTGTGTGTAGTCAGAGAATGGAGGTGTGTGAAGTCATAGAATGGAGGTTTGTGAACTCACAGAATGGAGGGGTGTTAATTCATAGAATGGAGGTGTGTGAAGTCATAGGATCGAGGTGTGTGAAGTCACAGAATGGAGGTGTGTGAAGTCACAGAATGGAGGTGTGTGAAGTCACAGAATGCAGGTGTGTGAACTCAGAATGTAGGTGTGTGAAGCCACAGAATGGAGGTGTGTGAAGTCATAGAATGGAAGTGTGTGAAGACATAGAAAGGAGGTGTGTGAACTCAGAATGGAGGTGTGTGAAGTCACAGAATGGAGGTTTGTGAAGTCATAGAATGGAGGTGTGTGAAGTCACAGTATGGATGTTTCTGAAATAAGAATGAAGGTGTGTGAAGTCATAGAATGGAGGTGTGTGAAGTCAAATTGGAGGTGTGTGAACTCATAGAATGGAGGTGTGTGAACTCATAGAATGGAGGTGTGTGAAGTCATGGAATGGAGGTGTGTGAAGTCAAAGAATGGAGGTGTGTGAAGTGAAACAATAGAGGAGTGTGAAGTCACAGAATGGAGGTGTGTGAAGTCACAGAATGGAAGTGTGTGAAGTCAAAACGGAGGTGTGTGAAGTCACAGAATGGAGGTGTGTGAAGTCAAAAAGGTGGTGTGTGAAGTCACAGAAGGGAGGTGTGTGAAGTCATAGAATGGAGGTGTGTGAAGTCACAGAATGGAGGTGTGTGAAGTCAGAATGAAGGTGTGTGAAGTCACAGAATGGAGGTGTGTGAAGTCACAGAATGGATGTTTGTGAAGTAAGAATGAAGGTGTTTGAAGTCATAGAGTGGAGGTGTGTGAAGTCACAGAATGGAGGTGTGTGAAGTCATAGAATGGAGGTGTGTGAAGTCATAGAATTGAGGTGTGTAAAGTCATAGAATGGAGGTGTGTGAAGTCATAAAATGGAGGTGTGTGAACTCATAGAATGGAGGTGTGTGAAGTCAAAATGGAGTTGTGTGAAGTCATAGAATGGTGTTTTTTGATGTCAACGAATGGAGGTGTGTGAAGTCACAGAATGGAGGTGTGTGAAGTCAGATTGGAGGTGTGTGAAATCACAGAATGGAGGTGTGTGAAGTCACAGAATGGAGGTGTGTGAACTCAGAGTGTAGGTGTGTGAAGCCACAGAATGGAGGTGTGTGAAGTCATAGAATGGAAGTGTGTGAAATCATAGAATGGAGGTGTGTGAAGTCACAGAATTAAGGTGTGTGAAGTCAGAATGGAGGTGTGTGAAGTCAGAATGGAGGTTAGTGAAGTCATAGAATGGAGGTGTGTGAAGTCATAGAATGGAGGTCTGTGAACTCAGAATCGAGGTTTGTGATGTCATAGAATGGAGGTGTGTGAACTCAGAATGGAGGTGTGTGAAGTCACAGAATGGAGGTGTGTGAAGTCATAGAATGGAGGTTTCTGAAATCACAGAATGGAGGTGTGTTAATTCATTGAATGGAGGTGTGTGAAGTCATAGGATCGAGGTGTGTGAAGTCACAGAATGGAGGTGTGTGAAGTCACAGAATGGAGGTGTGCGAAGTCAGAGAATGGAGGTGTGTGAACTCAGAATATAGGTGTGTGAAGCCACAGAATGGAGGTGTGTGAAGTTATAGAATGGAAGTGTGTGAAGTCATAGAAAGGGGGTGTGTGAACTCAGAATGGAGGTGTGTGAAGTCACAGAATGGAGGTTTGTGAAGTCATAGAATGGAGGTGTTTGAAGTAAGAGAATGGATGTTTCTGAAGTAAGAATGAAGGTGTGTGAAGTCATAGAATGGAGGTTTGTGAAGTCATGGAATGGCGGTGTGTGAAGTCAAAGAATGGAGGTGTGTGAAGTGAAACAATAGAGTTGTGTGAAGTCACAAAATGGAGGTGTGTGAAGTCACAGATTGGAAGTGTGTGAAGTCAAAACGGAGGTGTGTGAAGTCACAGAATGGAGGTGTGTGAAGTCATAGAATGGAGGTGTGTGAAGTCAAAAAGGTGGTGTGTGAAGTCACAGAATGGAGGTGTGTGAATTCATAGAATGGAGCTGTGTGAAGTCAGAATGGAGGTGTGTGAAGTCAGAATGGAGGGGTGTGAAGTCAGAATGGAGGTGTGTGAAATCACAGAATGGAGGTGTGTGAAGTCATAGAATGGAGGTCTGTGAAATCATAGAATGAAGGTGTGTGAAGTCAGAATGGAGGTGTGTCACGTCACAGAATTGAGGTGTGTGAAGTCAGACAATGGAGGTGTGTGAAGTCAGAAGGAAGGTGTGTGAAGTCACAGAAAGGAGGTGTGTGAAGTCACAGAATGGATGTTTGTGAAGTCACAGAATGGATGTTTGTGAAGTAAGAATTAAGGTGTTTGAAGTCATAGAGTGGAGGTGTGTGAAGTCACAGAATGGCGGTGTGTGAAGTCATAGAATGGAGGTGTGTGAAGTCATAGAATTGAGGTGTGTGAAGTCATAGAATGGAGGTGTGTGAAGTCATAAAATGGAGGTGTGTGAACTCATAGAATGGAGGTGTGTGAAGTCAAAATGGAGTTGTGTGAAGTCATAGAATGGTGTTTTTTGATGTCAACAAATGGAGGTGTGTGATGTCATAGAATGGAGGTGTGTGAAGTCAGATTGGAGGTGTGTGAAATCACAGAATGTAGGTGTGTGAAGTCACAGAATGGACGTGTGTGAACACAGAATGTAGGTGTGTGAAGCCACAGAATGGAGGTGTGTGAAGTCATAGAATGGAAGTGTGTGAAATCATTGAATGGAGGTGTGTGAAGTCACAGAATCGAGTTGTGTGAAGTCACAGATTGGAAGTGTGTGAAGGCAAAACGGAGGTGTGTGAAGTCACAAAATGGAGGTGTGTGAAGTCACAGAATGGAGGTGTGTGAAGTCAAAAATGTGGTGTGTGAAGTCACAGAATGGAGGTGAGTGAAGTCATAAAATGGAATTGTGTGAAATCATAGAATGGAGGTATGTGAAGTCAGAATGGAGGTGTGTGAAGTCACAGAATTGAGGTGTGTGAAGTCACAAAATGGAGGTGTGTGAAGTCAGAATGAAGGTGTGTGAAGTCACAGAATGGAGGTGTGTGAAGTGACAGAATGGATGTTTGTGAAGTAAGAATGAAGGTGTTTGAAGTCATAGAGTGGAGGTGTGTGAAGTCACAGAATGGAAGTGTGTGAAGTCATAGAATGGAGGTGTGTGAACTCAGAATGTAGGTGTGTGAAGCCACAGAATGGAGGTGTGTGAAGTCATAGAATGGAAGTGTGTGAAATCATTGAATGGAGGTGTGTGAAGTCACAGAATTGAGGTGTGTGAAGTCAGAATGGAGGTGTGTGAAGTCATAGAATGTAGATGTGTGAAGTCATAGAATGGAGGTGTGTGACGTCATAGAATGGAGGTCTGTGAACTCAGAATGGAGGTTCGTGAAGTCATAGAATGGAGGTGTGTGAAGTCACAGAATGGAGGTGTGTGAAGTCATAGAATGGAGGTGTGTGAAGTCATAATATTGAGGTGTGTGAATTCATAGAATGGAGGTGTGTGAAGTCACAATGGAGTTGTGTGAAGTCATAGAATGGTTGTTTTTGATGTCAACGAATGGTGGTGTGTGAAGTCATAGAATGGAGGTGTGCGAAGTCAGATTGGAGGTGTGAGAAATCACAGAATGGAGGTGTGTCAACTCAGAAATGAGGTGTGTGAAGTCATAGAATGGAAGTGTGTGAAATCATAGAATGGAGGTGTGTGAAGTCAAAGAATTGAGGTGTGTGAAGTCAGAATGGAGGTGTGTGAAGTCAGAATGGAGGTGTGTGAAGTCATAAAATGGAAGTGTGTGAAGTCATAGAATGGAGGTCTGTGAACTCAGAATGGGGGTTTGTGAAGTCATAGAATGGAGGTGTGTGAACTCAGAATGGAGGTGTGTGAAGTCACAGGATGGAGGTGTGTGAAGTCATAGAATGTAGGTGTGTGAAATCACAGAATGGAGGTGTGTGAATTCAAAGAATGGAGGTGTGTGAAGTCATAGGATCGAGGTGTGTGAAGTCACAGAATGGAGGTGTGTGAAGTCACAGAATGGAGGTGTGTGAACTCAGAATGGAGGTGTGTGAAGCCACAGAATGGTGGTGTGTGAAGTCATAGAATGGAAGTGTGTAAAGTCATAGAATGGAGGTGTGTGAAGGAAGAATGGAGGTGTGTGAAGTCACAGAATGGAGGTGTGTGAACTCAGAATGGAGGTGTGTGAAGTCACAGAATGGAGGTTTGTGAAGTCATAGAATGGAGGTGTGTGAAGTCAGAGAATGGATGTTTCTGAAGTAAGAATGAAGGTGTGTGAAGTCATAGAATGGAGGTGTGTGAAGTCAAATTGGACGTGTGTGAACTCATAGAATGGAGGTGTGTGAACTCATAGAATGGAGGTGTGTGAAGTCATGGAATGGAGGTGTGTGAAGTCAAAGAATGGAGGTGTGTGAAGTGAAACAATAGAGGTGTGTGAAGTCACAGAATGGAGGTGTGTGAAGTCATAGAATGGAGGTGTGTGAAGTCAAAAAGGTGGTGTGTGAAGTCACCGAATGGAGGTGTGTGAATTCATAGAATGGAGGTGTGTGAAGTCAGAATGGAGGTGTGTGAAGTCAGAATGGAGGTGTGTCACGTCACAGAATTGAGGTGTGTGAAGTCAGACAATGGAGGTGTGTGAAGTCAGAAGGAAGGTGTGTGAAGTCACAGAAAGGAGGTGTGTGAAGTCACAGAATGGATGTTTGTGAAGTCACAGAATGGATGTTTGTGAAGTAAGAATGAAGGTGTTTGAAGTCATAGAGTGGAGGTGTGTGAAGTCACAGAATGGAGGTGTGTGAAGTCATAGAATGAAGGTGTGTGAAGTCATAGAATTGAGGTGTGTGAAGTCATAGAATGGAGGTATGTGAAGTCATAAAATGGAGGTGTGTGAACTCATAGAATGGAGGTGTGTGAAGTCAAAATGGAGTTGTGTGAAGTCATAGAATGGTGTTTTTTGATGTCAACGAATGGAGGTGTGTGAAGTCATAGAATGGAGGTGTGTGAAGTCAGATTGGAGGTGTGTGAAATCACAGAATGGAGGTGTGTGAAGTCACAGAATGGAGGTGTGTGAACTCAGAGTGTAGGTGTGTGAAGCCACAGAATGGAGGTGTGTGAAGTCATAGAATGGAAGTGTGTGAAATCATAGAATGGAGGTGTGTGAAGTCACAGAATTAAGGTGTGTGAAGTCAGAATGGAGGTGTGTGAAGTCAGAATGGAGGTGAGTGAAGTCATAGAATGGAGGTGTGTGAAGTCATAGAATGGAGGTCTGTGAACTCAGAATCGAGGTTTGTGATGTCATAGAATGGAGGTGTGTGAACTCAGAATGGAGGTGTGTGAAGTCACAGAATGGAGGTGTGTGAAGTCATAGAATGGAGGTTTCTGAAATCACAGAATGGAGGTGTGTTAATTCATTGAATGGAGGTGTGTGAAGTCATAGGATCGAGGTGTGTGAAGTCACAGAATGGAGGTGTGTGAAGTCACAGATTGGAGGTGTGTGAAGTCACAGAATGGAGGTGTGTGAATTCAGAATATAGGTGTGTGAAGCCACAGAAGGGAGGTGTGTGAAGTTATAGAATGGAAGTGTGTGAAGTCATAGAAAGGAGGTGTGTGAACTCAGAATGGAGGTGTGTGAAGTCACAGAATGGAGGTTTGTGAAGTCATAGAATGGAGGTGTGTGAAGTAAGAGAATGGATGTTTCTGAAGTAAGAATGAAGGTGTGTGAAGTCATAGAATGGAGATGTGTGAAGTCAAATTGGAGGTGTGTGAACTCATAGAATGGAGGTGTGTGAACTCATAGAATGGAGGTTTGTGAAGTCATGGAATGGCGGTGTGTGACGTCAAAGAATGGAGGTGTGTGAAGTGAAACAATAGAGGTGTGTGAAGTCACAGAATGCAGGTGTGTGAAGTCATAGAATGGAGGTGTGTGAAGTCAAAAACGTGGTGTGTGAAGTCACAGAATGGAGGTGTGTGAATTCATAGAATGGAGCTGTGTGAAGTCAGAGTGGAGGTGTGTGAAGCCAGAATGGAGGGGTGTGAAGTCAGAATGGAGGTGTGTGAAGTCACAGAATGGAGGTGTGTGAAGTCATAGAATGGAGTCTGTGAAATCATAGAATGAAGGTGTGTGAAGTCAGAATGGAGGTGTGTCACATCACAGAATTGAGGTGTGTGAAGTCAGACAATGGAGGTGTGTGAAGTCAAAAGGAAGGTGTGTGAAGTCACAGAAAGGAGGTGTGTGAAGTCACAGAATGGATGTTTGTGAAGTCACAGAATGGATGTTTGTGAATTAAGAATTAAGGTGTTTGAAGTCATAGAGTGGAGATGTGTGAAGTCACAGAATGGTGGTGTGTGAAGTCATAGAATGGAGGTGTGTGAAGTCATAAAATGGAGGTGTGTGAACTCATAGAATGGAGGTGTGTGAAGTCAAAATGGAGTTGTGTGAAGTCATAGAATGGTGTTTTTTGATGTCAACGAATGGAGGTGTGTGAAGTCATAGAATGGAGGTGTGTGAAGTCAGATTGGAGGTGTGTGAAATCACAGAATGGAGGTGTGTGAAGTCACAGAATGGAGGTGTGTGAACACAGAATGTAGGTGTGTCAAGCCACAGAATGGAGGTGTCTGAAGTCATAGAATGGAAGTGTGTTAAATCATTGAATGGAGGTGTGTGAAGTCACAGAATTGAGTTGTGTGAAGTCACAGATTGGAAGTGTGTGAAGGCAAAACGGAGGTGTGTGAAGTCACAAAATGGAGGTGTGTGAAGTCACAGAATGGAGGTGTGTGAAGTCAAAAATGTGGTGTGTGAAGTCACAGAATGGAGGTGAGTGAAGTCATAAAATGGAATTGTGTGAAATCATAGAATGGAGGTATGTGAAGTCAGAATGGAGGTGTGTGAAGTGACAGAATTGAGGTGTGTGAAGTCACAAAATGGAGGTGTGTGAAGTCAGAATGAAGGTGTGTGAAGTCACAGAATGGAGGTGTGTGAAGTCACAGAATGGATGTTTGTGAAGTAAGAATGAAGGTGTTTGAAGTCATAGAGTGTAGGTGTGTGAAGTCACAGAATGGAGGTTTGTGAAGTCATAGAATGGAGGTGTGTGAAGTCATAGAATTGAGGTGTGTGAAATCATAGAGTGGAGGTGTGTGAAGTCACAGAATGGAGGTGTGTGAACTCAGAATGGAGGTGTGTGAAGCCACAGAATGGAGGTGTGTGAAGTCATAGAATGGAAGTGTGTGAAATCATTGAATGGAGGTGTGTGAAGACACAGAATTGAGGTGTGTGAAGTCAGAATGGAGGTGTGTGAAGTCAGAATGGAGGTGAGTGAAATCATAGAATGGAGGTGTGTGAAGTCATAGAATGGAGGTCTGTGAACGCAGAATGGAGGTTCGTGAAGTCATAGAATGGAGGTGTGTGAAGTCACAGAATGGAGGTGTGTGAAGTCATAGAATGGAGATGTGTGACGTCATAAAATTGAGGTGTGTGAATTCATAGAATGGAGGTGTGTGAAGTCACAATGGAGTTGTGTGAAGTTATAGAATGGTTGTTTTTGATGTCAACGAATGGTGGTGTGTGAAGTCATAGAATGGAGGTGTGTGAAGTCATAGAATGGAAGTGTGTGAAATCATAGAATGGAGGTGTGTGAAGTCAAAGAATTGAGGTGTGTGAAGTCAGAATGGAGGTGTGGGAAGTCAGAATGGAGGTGTGTGAAGTCATAAAATGGAAGTGTGTGAAGTCATAGAGTGGAGGTCTGTGAACTCAGAATGGGGGTTTGTGAAGTCATAGAATGGAGGTGTGTGAACTCAGAATGGATGTGTGTGAAGTCACAGGATGGAGGTGTGTGAACTCAGAATGGAGGTGTGTGAAGCCACAGAATGGAGTGTGTGAAGTCATAGAATGGAAGTGTGTAAAGTCATAGAATGGAGGTGTGTGAAGTCAGAATGGAGGTGTGTGAAGTCAGAATGGAGGGGTGTGAAGTCAGAATGGAGGTGTGTGAAGTCACAGAATGGAGGTGTGTGAAGTCATAGAATGGAGGTCTGTGAAATCATAGAATGAAGGTGTGTGAAGTCAGAATGGAGGTGTGTCACGTCACAGAATTGAGGTGTGTGAAGTCAGACAATGGAGGTGTGTGAAGTCAGAAGGAAGGTGTGTGAAGTCACAGAAAGGAGGTGTGTGAAGTCACAGAATGGATGTTTGTGAAGTCACAGAATGGATGTTTGTGAAGTAAGAATTAAGGTGTTTGAAGTCATAGAGTGGAGGTGTGTGAAGTCACAGAATGGCGGTGTGTGAAGTCATAGAATGGAGGTGTGTGAAGTCATAGAATTGAGGTGTGTGAAGTCATAGAATGGAGGTGTGTGAAGTCATAAAATGGAGGTGTGTGAACTCATAGAATGGAGGTGTGTGAAGTCAAAATGGAGTTGTGTGAAGTCATAGAATGGTGTTTTTTGATGTCAACGAATGGAGGTGTGTGAAGTCATAGAATGGAGGTGTGTGAAGTCAGATTGGAGGTGTGTGAAATCACAGAATGGAGGTGTGTGAAGTCACAGAATGGAGGTGTGTGAACTCAGAGTGTATGTGTGTGAAGCCACAGAATGGAGGTGTGTGAAGTCATAGAATGGGAGTGTGTGAAATCATAGAATGGAGGTGTGTGAAGTCACAGAATTAAGGTGTGTGAAGTCAGAATGGAGGTGTGTGAAGTCAGAATGGAGGTGAGTGAAGTCATAGAATGGAGGTGTGTGAAGTCATAGAATGGAGGTCTGTGAACTCAGAATCGAGGTTTGTGATGTCATAGAATGGAGGTGTGTGAACTCAGAATGGAGGTGTGTGAAGTCACAGAATGGAGGTGTGTGAAGTCATAGAATGGAGGTTTCTGAAATCACAGAATGGAGGTGTGTTAATTCATTGAATGGAGGTGTGTGAAATCATAGGATCGAGGTGTGTGAAGTCACAGAATTGAGGTGTGTGAAGCCACAGAATGGAGGTGTGTGAAGTCACAGAATATAAGTGTGTGAAGTCATAGAATTGAGGTGTGTGAAGTCATAGAATGGAGGTGTGTGAAGTCATAAAATGGAGGTGTGTGAACTCATAGAATGGAGGTGTGTGAAGTCAAAATGGAGTTGTGTGAAGTCATAGAATGGTGTTTTTTGATATCAACGAATGGAGGTGTGTGAAGTCATAGAATGGAGGTGTGTGAAGTCAGATTGGAGGTGTGTGAAATCACAGAATGGAGGTGTGTGAAGTCACAGAATGGAGGTGTGTGAACACCGAATGTAGGTGTGTGAAGCCACAGAATGGAGGTGTGTGAAGTCATAGAATGGAATTGTGTGAAATCATTGAATGGAGGTGTGTGAAGTCACAGAATTGAGTTGTGTGAAGTCACAGATTGGAAGTGTGTGAAGTCACAGAATGGATGTTTGTGAAGTAAGAATGAAGGTGTTTGAAGTCATAGAGTGGAGGTGTGTGAAGTCACAGAATGGAGGTGTGTGAAGTCATAGAATGGAGGTGTGTGAAGTCATAGAATGGAGGTGTGTGAAGTCATAGAATGGAGTTGTGTGAAGTCATGAAATGGAGGTGTGTTAACTCATAGAATGGAGGTGTGTGAAGTCAAAATGGAGTTGTGTGAAGTCATAGAATGGTGTTTTTTGATGTCAAAGAATGGAGGTGTGTGAAGTCATAGAATGGAGGTGTGTGAAGTCAGATTGGAGGTGTGTGAAATCACAGAATGGAGGTGTGTGAAGTCACAGAATGGAGGTGTGTGAACTCAGAGTGTATGTTTGTGAAGCCACAGAATGGAGGTGTGTGAAGTCATAGAATGGGAGTGTGTGAAATCATAGAATGGAGGTGTGTGAAGTCACAGAATTAAGGTGTGTGAAGTCAGAATGGAGGTGTGTGAAGTCAGAATGCAGGTGAGTGAAGTCATAGAATGGAGGTGTGTGAAGTCATAGAATGGAGGTCTGTGAACTCAGAATCGAGGTTTGTGATGTCATAGAATGGAGGTGTGTGAACTCAGAATGGAGTTGTGTGAAGTCACAGAATGGAGGTGTGTGAAGTCATAGAATGGAGGTTTCTGAAATCACAGAATGGAGGTGTGTTAATTCATTGAATGGAGGTGTGTGAAGTCATAGGATCGAGGTGTGTGAAGTCACAGAATGGAGGTGTGTGAAGTCACTGAATGGAGGTGTGAAGTCACAGAATGGAGGTGTGTGAACTCAGAATATAGGTGTGTGAAGCCACAGAATGGAGGTGTGTGAAGTTATAGAATGGAAGTGTGTGAAGTCATAGAAAGGAGGTGTGTGAACTCAGAATGGAGGTGTGTGAAGTCACAGAATGGAGGTTTGTGAAGTCATAGAATGGAGGTGTGTGAAGTAAGAGAATGGATGTTTCTGAAGTAAGAATGAAGGTGTGTGAAGTCATAGAATGGAGATGTGTGAAGTCAAATTGGAGGTGTGTGAACTCATAGAATGGAGGTGTGTGAACTCATAGAATGGAGGTTTGTGAAGTCATGGAATGGCGGTGTGTGACGTCAAAGAATGGAGGTGTGTGAAGTGAAACAATAGAGGTGTGTGAAGTCACAGAATGGAGGTGTGTGAAGTCAGAGATTGGAAGTGTGTGAAGTCAAAACGGAGGTGTGTGAAGTCACAGAATGGAGGTGTGTGAAGTCATAGAATGGAGGTGTGTGAAGTCAAATTGGAGGTGTCTGAACTCATAGAATGGAGGTGTGTGAACTCATAGAATGGAGGTTTGTGAAGTCATGGAATGGCGGTGTGTGACGTCAAAGAATGGAGGTGTGTGAAGTGAAACAATAGAGGTGTGTGAAGTCACAGAATGGAGGTGTGTGAAGTCACAGATTGGAAGTGTGTGAAGTCAAAACGGAGGTGTGTGAAGTCACAGAATGGAGGTGTGTGAAGTCATAGAATGGAGGTGTGTGAAGTCAAAAACGTGGTGTGTGAAGTCACAGAATGGAGGTGTGTGAATTCATAGAATGGAGCTGTGTGAAGTCAGAATGGAGGTGTGTGAAATCAGAATGGAGGGGTGTGAAGTCAGAATGGAGGTGTGTGAAGTCACAGAATGGAGGTGTGTGAAGTCATAGAATGGAGGTCTGTGAAATCATAGAATGAAGGTGTGTGAAGTCAGAATGGAGGTGTGTCACGTCACAGAATTGAGGTGTGTGAAGTCAGACAATGGAGGTGTGTGAAGTCAGAAGGTAGGTGTGTGACGTCACATAAAGGAGGTGTGTGAAGTCACAGAATGGATGTTTGTGAAGTCACAGAATGGATGTTTGTGAAGTAAGAATTAAGGTGTTTGAAGTCATAGAGTGGAGGTGTGTGAAGTCACAGAATGGAGGTGTGTGAAGTCATAGAATGGAGGTGTGTGAAGTCATAGAATGGAGGTGTGTGAAGTCATAGAATGGAGGTGTGTGAAGTCATAAAATGGAGGTGTGTGAACTCATAGAATGGAGGTGTGTGAAGTCAAAATGGAGTTGTGTGAAGTCATAGAATGGTGTTTTTTGATGTCAACGAATGGAGGTGTGTGAAGTAATAGAATGGAGGTGTGTGAAGTCAGATTGGAGGTGTGTGAAATCACAGAATGGAGGTGTGTGTAGTAACAGAATGGAGGTGTGTGAACACAGAATGTAGGTGTGTGAAGCCACAGAATGGAGGTGTGTGAAGTCATAGAATGGAAGTGTGTGAAATCATTGAATGGAGGTGTGTGAAGTCAAAGAATTGAGTTGTGTGAAGTCACAGATTGGAAGTGTGTGAAGGCAAAACGGAGGTGTGTGAAGTCACAAAATGGAGGTGTGTGAAGTCACAGAATGGAGGTGTGTGAAGTCAAAAATGTGGTGTGTGAAGTCACAGAATGGAGGTGAGTGAAGTCATAAAATGGAATTGTGTGAAATCATAGAATGGAGGTATGTGAAGTCAGAATGGAGGTGTGTGAAGTCACAGTATTGAGGTGTGTGAAGTCACAAAATGGAGGTGTATGAAGTCAGAATGAAGGTGTGTGAAGTCACAGAATGGAGGTGTGTGAAGTCACAGAATGGATGTTTGTGAAGTAAGAATGAAGGTGTTTGAAGTCATAGAGTGGAGGTGTGTGAAGTCACAGAATGGAGGTGTGTGAAGTCATAGAATGGAGGTGTGTGAAGTCATAGAATTCAGGTGTGTGAAATCATAGAATGGAGGTGTGTGAAGTCACAGAATGGAGGTGTGTGAACTCATAATGTAGGGGTGTGAAGTCACAGAATGGAGGTGTGTGAAGTCATAGAATGGAAGTGTGTGAAATCATTGAATGGAGGTGTGTGAAGTCACAGAATTGAGGTGTGTGAAGTCAGAATGGAGGTGTGTGAAGTCAGAATGGAGGTGAGTGAAGTCATAGAATGGAGGTGTGTGAAGTCACAGAATGGAGGTGTGTGAACTCAGAATGGAGGTGTGTGAAGCCACAGAATGGAGGTGTGTGAAGTCATAGAATGGAAGTGTGTAAAGTCATAGAATGGAGGTGTGTGAACTCAGAATATAGGTGTGTGAAGTCATAGAATGGAGATGTGTGAACTCAGAATGGAGGTGTGTGAAGTCACAGAATGGAGGTGTGTGAAGTCACAGAATGGAGGTGTGTGAAGTCACAGAATGGAGGTGTGTGAATTCAGAATATAGGTGTGTGAAGCCACAGAATGGAGGTGTGTGAAGTTATAGAATGGAAGTGTGTGAAGTCATAGAAAGGAGGTGTGTGAACTCAGAATGGAGGTGTGTGAAGTCACAGAATGGAGGTTTGTGAAGTCATAGAATGGAGGTGTGTGAAGTAAGAGAATGGATGTTTCTGAAGTAAGAATGAAGGTGTGTGAAGTCATAGAATGGAGATGTGTGAAGTCAAATTGGAGGTGTGTGAACTCATAGAATGGAGGTGTGTGAACTCATAGAATGGAGGTTTGTGAAGTCATGGAATGGCGGTGTGTGACGTCAAAGAATGGAGGTGTGTGAAGTGAAACAATAGAGGTGTGTGAAGTCACAGAATGGAGGTGTGTGAAGTCACAGATTGGAAGTGTGTGAAGTCAAAACGGAGGTGTGTGAAGTCACAGAATGGAGGTGTGTGAAGTCATAGAATGGAGGTGTGTGAAGTCAAATTGGAGGTGTGTGAACTCATAGAATGGAGGTGTGTGAACTCATAGAATGGAGGTTTGTGAAGTCATGGAATGGCGGTGTGTGACGTCAAAGAATGGAGGTGTGTGAAGTGAAACAATAGAGGTGTGTGAAGTCACAGAATGGAGGTGTGTGAAGTCACCGATTGGAAGTGTGTGAAGTCAAAACGGAGGTGTGTGAAGTCAGAATGGAGGTTTGTGAAGTCAGAAGGGAGGGGTGTGAAGTCAGAATGGAGGTGTGTGAAGTCACAGAATGGAGGTGTGCGAAGTCATAGAATGGAGGTCTGTGCAATCATAGAATGAAGGTGTGTGAAGTCAGAATGGAGGTGTGTCACGTCACAGAATTGAGGTGTGTGAAGTCAGACAATGGAGGTGTGTGACGTCAGAAGGAAGGTGAGTGAAGTCACAGAAAGGAGGTGTGTGAAGTCACAGAATGGATGTTTGTGAAGTCACAGAATGGATGTTTGTGAAGTAAGAATTAAGGTGTTTGAAGTCATAGAGTGGAGGTGTGTGAAGTCACAGAATGGAGGTGTGTGAAGTCATAGAATGGAGGTGTGTGAAGTCATAGAATTGAGGTGTGTGAAGTCATAGAATGGAGGTGTGTGAAGTCATAAAATGGAGGTGTGTGAACTCATAGAATGGAGGTGTGTGAAGTCAAAATGGAGTTGTGTGAAGTCATAGAATGGTGTTTTTTGATGTCAACGAATGGAGGTGTGTGAAGTTATAGAATGGAGGTGTGTGAAGTCAGATTGGAGGTGTGTGAAATCACAGAATGGAGGTGTGTGAAGTAACAGAATGGAGGTGTGTGAACACAGAATGTAGGTGTGTGAAGCCACAGAATGGAGGTGTGTGAAGTCATAGAATGGAAGTGTGTGAAATCATTGAATGGAGGTGTGTGAAGTCAAAGAATTGAGTTGTGTGAAGTCACAGATTGGAAGTGTGTGAAGGCAAAACGGAGGTGTGTGAAGTCACAAAATGGAGGTGTGTGAAGTCACAGAATGGAGGTGTGTGAAGTCAAAAATGTGGTGTGTGAAGTCACAGAATGGAGGTGAGTGAAGTCATAAAATGGAATTGTGTGAAATCATAGAATGGAGGTATGTGAAGTCAGAATGGAGGTGTGTGAAGTCACAGTATTGAGGTGTGTGAAGTCACAAAATGGAGGTGTATGAAGTCAGAATGAAGGTGTGTGAAGTCACAGAATGGAGGTGTGTGAAGTCACAGAATGGATGTTTGTGAAGTAAGAATGAAGGTGTTTGAAGTCATAGAGTGGAGGTGTGTGAAGTCACAGAATGGAGGTGTGTGAAGTCATAGAATGGAGGTGTGTGAAGTCATAGAATGGAGGTGTGTGAAGTCAAATTGGAGGTGTGTGAACTCATAGAATGGAGGTGTGTGAACTCATAGAATGGAGGTTTGTGAAGTCATGGAATGGCGGTGTGTGACGTCAAAGAATGGAGGTGTGTGAAGTGAAACAATAGAGGTGTGTGAAGTCACAGAATGGAGGTGTGTGAAGTCACAGATTGGAAGTGTGTGAAGTCAAAACGGAGGTGTGTGAAGTCAGAATGGAGGTTTGTGAAGTCAGAAGGGAGGGGTGTGAAGTCAGAATGGAGGTGTGTGAAGTCACAGAATGGAGGTGTGCGAAGTCATAGAATGGAGGTCTGTGAAATCATAGAATGAAGGTGTGTGAAGTCAGAATGGAGGTGTGTCACGTCACAGAATTGAGGTGTGTGAAGTCAGACAATGGAGGTGTGTGACGTCAGAAGGAAGGTGAGTGAAGTCACAGAAAGGAGGTGTGTGAAGTCACAGAATGGATGTTTGTGAAGTCACAGAATGGATGTTTGTGAAGTAAGAATTAAGGTGTTTGAAGTCATAGAGTGGAGGTGTGTGAAGTCACAGAATGGAGGTGTGTGAAGTCATAGAATGGAGGTGTGTGAAGTCATAGAATTGAGGTGTGTGAAGTCATAGAATGGAGGTGTGTGAAGTCATAAAATGGAGGTGTGTGAACTCATAGAATGGAGGTGTGTGAAGTCAAAATGGAGTTGTGTGAAGTCATAGAATGGTGTTTTTTGATGTCAACGAATGGAGGTGTGTGAAGTCATAGAATGGAGGTGTGTGAAGTCAGATTGGAGGTGTGTGAAATCACAGAATGGAGGTGTGTGAAGTCACAGAATGGAGGTGTGTGAACTCAGAGTGTATGTGTGTGAAGCCACAGAATGGAGGTGTGTGAAGTCATAGAATGGGAGTGTGTGAAATCATAGAATGGAGGTGTGTGAAGTCAAAGAATTAAGGTGTGTGAAGTCAGAATGGACATGTGTGAAGTCAGAATGCAGGTGAGTGAAGTCATAGAATGGAGGTGTGTGAAGTCACAGAATGGAGGTGTGTGAAGTCAAAAATGTGTGTGAAGTCACAGAATGGAGGTGAGTGAAGTCATAAAATGGAATTTTGTGAAATCATAGAATGGAGGTATGTGAAGTCACAATGGAGGTGTGTGAAGTCACAGAATTGAGGTGTGTGAAGTCACAAAATGGAGGTGTGTGAAGTCAGAATGAAGGTGTGTGAAGTCACAGAATGGAGGTGTGTGAAGTCACAGAATGGATGTTTGTGAAGTAAGAATGAAAGTGTTTGAAGTCATAGAGTGGAGGTGTGTGAAGTCACAGAATGGAGGTGTGTGAAGTCATAGAATGGAGGTGTGTGAAGTCATAGAATTGAGGTGTGTGAAATCATAGAATGGAGGTGTGTGAAGTCACAGAATGGAGGTGTGTAAACTCATAATGTAGGTGTGTGAAGCCACAGAATGGAGGTGTGTGAAGTCATAGAATGGAAGTGTGTGAAATCATTGAATGGGGGTGTGTGAAGTCACAGAATTGAGGTGTGTGAAGTCAGAATGGAGGTGTGTGAAGTCAGAATGGAGGTGAGTGAAGTCATAGAATGGAGGTGTGTGAAGTCATAGAATGGAGGTCTGTGAACTCAGAATGGAGGTTCGTGAAGTCATAGAATGGAGGTGTGTGAAGTCACAGAATGGAGGTGTGTGAAGTCATAGAATGGAGATGTGTGAAGTCATAAAATTGAGGTGTGTGAATTCATAGAATGGAGGTGTGTGAAGACACAATGGAGTTGTGTGAAGTCATAGAATGGTTGTTTTTGATGTCAACGAATGGTGGTGTGTGAAGTCATAGAATGGAGGTGTGTGAAGTCAGATTGGAGGTGTGTGAAATCACAGAATGGAGGTGTGTCAACTCAGAAATGAGGTGTGTGAAGTCATAGAATGGAGGTGTGTGAAGTCATAGAATGGAAGTGTGTGAAACCATAGAATGGAGGTGTGTGAAGTCAAAGAATTGAGGTGTGTGAAGTCAGAATGGAGGTGTGTGAAGTCAGAATGGAGGTGTGTGAAGTCATAAAATGGAAGTGTGTGAAGTCATACAGTGGAGGTCTGTGAACTCAGAATGGGGGTTTGTGAAGTCATAGAATGGAGGTGTGTGAACTCAGAATGGAGGTGTGTGAAGTCACAGGATGGAGGTGTGTGAAGTCATAGAATGTAGGTGTGTGAAATCACAGAATGGAGGTGTGTGAATTCAAAGAATGGAGGTCTGTGAAGTCATAGGATCGAGGTGGGTGAAGTCACAGAATGGAGGTGTGTGAAGTCACAGAATGGAGGTGTGTGAACTCAGAATGGAGGTGTGTGAAGCCACAGAATGGAGGTGTGTGAAGTCATAGAATGGAAGTGTGTAAAGTCATAGAATGGAGGTGTGTGAAGGAAGAATGGAGGTGTGTGAAGTCACAGAATGGAGGTGTGTGAACTCAGAATGGATGTGTGTGAAGGCGCAGGATGGAGGTGTGTGAAGTCAAAGAATGTAGCTGTGTGAAATCACAGAATGGAGGTGTGTGAATTCAAAGAATGGAGGTGTGTGAAGTCATAGGATCGAGGTGGGTGAAGTCACAGAATGGAGGTGTGTGAAGTCACAGAATGGAGGTGTGTGAACTCAGAATGGAGGTGTGTGAAGCCACAGAATGGAGGTGTGTGAAGTCATAGAATGGAAGTGTGTAAAGTCATAGAATGGAGGTGTGTGAACTCAGAATATAGGTGTGTGAAGTCATAGAATGGAGATGTGTGAACTCAGAATGGAGGTGTGTGAAGTCACAGAATGGAGGTGTGTGAAGTCATAGAATGGAGGTTTGTGAACTCACAGAATGGAGGTGTGTTAATTCATAGAATGGAGGTGTGTGAAGTCATAGAATGGAGGTCTGTGAACTCAGAATGGAGGTTCGTGAAGTCATAGAATGGAGGTGTGTGAAGTCACAGAATGGAGGTGTGTGAACTCAGAATATAGGTGTGTGAAGCCACAGAAGGGAGGTGTGTGAAGTTATAGAATGGAAGTGTGTGAAGTCATAGAAAGGAGGTGTGTGAAGTCATAGAATGGAGGTGTGTGAAGTAAGAGAATGGATGTTTCTGAAGTAAGAATGAAGGTGTGTGAAGTCATAGAATGGAGATGTGTGAAGTCAAATTGGAGGTGTGTGAACTCATAGAATGGAGGTGTGTGAACTCATAGAATGGAGGTTTGTGAAGTCATGGAATGGCGGTGTGTGACGTCAAAGAATGGAGGTGTGTGAAGTGAAACAATAGAGGTGTGTGAAGTCACAGAATGGAGGTGTGTGAAGTCACAGATTGGAAGTGTGTGAAGTCAAAACGGAGGTGTGTGAAGTCACAGAATGGAGGTGTGTGAAGTCATAGAATGGAGGTGTGTGAAGTCAAATTGGAGGTGTGTGAACTCATAGAATGGAGGTGTGTGAACTCATAGAATGGAGGTTTGTGAAGTCATGGAATGGCGGTGTGTGACGTCAAAGAATGGAAGTGTGTGAAGTGAAACAATAGAGGTGTGTGAAGTCACAGAATGGAGGTGTGTGAAGTCACAGATTGGAAGTGTGTGAAGTCAAAACGGAGGTGTGTGAAGTCAGAATGGAGGTGTGTGAAGTCAGAATGGAGGGGTGTGAAGTCAGAATGGAGGTGTGTGAAGTCACAGAATGGAGGTGTGCGAAGTCATAGAATGGAGGTCTGTGAAATCATAGAATGAAGGTGTGTGAAGTCAGAATGGAGGTGTGTCACGTCACAGAATTGAGGTGTGTGAAGTCAGACAATGGAGGTGTGTGAAGTCAGAAGGAAGGTGTGTGAAGTCACAGAAAGGAGGTGTGTGAAGTCACAGAATGGATGTTTGTGAAGTCACAGAATGGATGTTTGTGAAGTAAGAATTAAGGTGTTTGAAGTCATAGAGTGGAGGTGTGTGAAGTCACAGAATGGAGGTGTGTGAAGTCATAGAATGGAGGTGTGTGAAGTCATAGAATTGAGGTGTGTGAAGTCATAGAATGGAGGTGTGTGAAGTCATAAAATGGAGGTGTGTGAACTCATAGAATGGAGGTGTGTGAAGTCAAAATGGAGTTGTGTGAAGTCATAGAATGGTGTTTTTTGATGTCAACGAATGGAGGTGTGTGAAGTCATAGAATTGAGGTGTGTGAAGTCATAGAATGGAGGTGTGTGAAGACATAGAATGGAAGTGTGTGAAATCATTGAATGGAGGTGTGTGAAGTCACAGAATTGAGTTGTGTGATGTCACAGATTGGAAGTGTGTGAAGGCAAAACGGAGGTGTGTGAAGTCACAAAATGGAGGTGTGTGAAGTCACAGAATGGAGGTGTGTGAAGTCAAAAATGTGGTGTGTGAAGTCACAGAATGGAGGTGAGTGAAGTCATAAAATGGAATTGTGTGAAATCATAGAATGGAGGTATGTGAAGTCAGAATGGAGGTGTGTGAAGTCACAGAATTGAGGTGTGTGAAGTCACAAAATGGAGGTGTGTGAAGTCAGAATGAAGGTGTGTGAAGTCACAGAATGGAGGTGTGTGAAGTCACAGAATGGATGTTTGTGAAGTAAGAATGAAGGTGTTTGAAGTCATAGAGTGGAGGTGTGTGAAGTCACAGAATGGAGGTGTGTGAAGTCATAGAATGGAGGTGTGTGAAGTCATAGAATTCAGGTGTGTGAAATCATAGAATGGAGGTGTGTGAAGTCACAGAATGGAGGTGTGTGAACTCATAATGTAGGTGTGTGAAGCCACAGAATGGAGGTGTGTGAAGTCATAGAATGGAAGTGTGTGAAATCATTGAATGGAGGTGTGTGAAGTCACAGAATTGAGGTGTGTGAAGTCAGAATGGAGGTGTGTGAAGTCAGAATGGAGGTGAGTGAAGTCATAGAATGGAGGTGTGTGAAGTCATAGAATGGAGGTCTGTGAACTCAGAATGGAGGTTCGTGAAGTCATAGAATGGAGGTGTGTGAAGTCATAGAATGGAGGTATGTGAAGTCATAGAATGGAGATGTGTGAAGTCATAAAATTGAGGTGTGTGAATTCATAGAATGGAGGTGTGTGAAGACACAATGGAGTTGTGTGAAGTCATAGAATGGTTGTTTTTGATGTCAACGAATGGTAGTGTGTGAAGTCATAGAATGGAGGTGTGTGAAGTCAGATTGGAGGTGTGTGAAATCACAGAATGGAGGTGTGTCAACTCAGAAATGAGGTGTGTGAAGTCATAGAATGGAGGTGTGTGAAGTCATAGAATGGAAGTGTGTGAAATCATAGAATGGAGGTGTGTGAAGTCAAAGAATTGAGGTGTGTGAAGTCAGAATGGAGGTGTGTGAAGTCAGAATGGAGGTGTGTGAAGTCATAAAATGGAAGTGTGTGAAGTCATACAGTGGAGGTCTGTGAACTCAGAATGGGGGTTTGTGAAGTCATAGAATGGAGGTGTGTGAACTCAGAATGGAGGTGTGTGAAGTCACAGGATGGAGGTGTGTGAAGTCATAGAATGTAGGTGTGTGAAATCACAGAATGGAGGTGTGTGAATTCAAAGAATGGAGGTGTGTGAAGTCATAGGATCGAGGTGGGTGAAGTCACAGAATGGAGGTTTGAGAAGTCACAGAATGGAGCTGTGTGAACTCAGAATGGAGGTGTGTGAAGCCACAGAATGGAGGTGTGTGAAGTCATAGAATGGAAGTGTGTAAAGTCATAGAATGGAGGTGTGTGAAGGAAGAATGGAGGTGTGTGAAGTCACAGAATGGAGGTGTGTGAACTCAGAATGGAGGTGTGTGAAGTCACAGGATGGAGGTGTGTGAAGTCAAAGAATGTAGGTGTGTGAAATCACAGAATGGAGGTGTGTGAATTCAAAGAATGGAGGTGTGTGAAGTCATAGGATCGAGGTGGGTGAAGTCACAGAATGGAGGTGTGTGAAGTCACAGAATGGAGGTGTGTGAACTCAGAATGGAGGTGTGTGAAGCCACAGAATGGAGGTGTGTGAAGTCATAGAATGGAAGTGTGTAAAGTCATAGAATGGAGGTGTGTGAACTCAGAATATAGGTGTGTGAAGTCATAGAATGGAGATGTGTGAACTCAGAATGGAGGTGTGTGAAGTCACAGAATGGAGGTGTGTGAAGTCATAGAATGGAGGTTTGTGAACTCACAGAATGGAGGTGTGTTAATTCATAGAATGGAGGTGTGTGAAGTCATAGGATCGAGGTGTGTGAAGTCACAGAATGGAGGTGTGTGAAGTCACAGAATGGAGGTGTGTGAAGTCACAGAATGGAGGTGTGTGAACTCAGAATATAGGTGTGTGAAGCCACAGAAGGGAGGTGTGTGAAGTTATAGAATGGAAGTGTGTGAAGTCATAGAAAGGAGGTGTGTGAACTCAGAATGGAGGTGTGTGAAGTCACAGAATGGAGGTTTGTGAAGTCATAGAATGGAGGTGTGTGAAGTAAGAGAATGGATGTTTCTGAAGTAAGAATGAAGGTGTGTGAAGTCATAGAATGGAGATGTGTGAAGTCAAATTGGAGGTGTGTGAACTCATAGAATGGAGGTGTGTGAACTCATAGAATGGAGGTTTGTGAAGTCATGGATTGGCGGTGTGTGACGTCAAAGAATGGAGGTGTGTGAAGTGAAACAATAGAGGTGTGTGAAGTCACAGAATGGAGGTGTGTGAAGTCACAGATTGGAAGTGTGTGAAGTCAAAACGGAGGTGTGTGAAGTCACAGAATGGAGGTGTGTGAAGTCATAGAATGGAGGTGTGTGAAGTCAAATTGGAGGTGTGTGAACTCATAGAATGGAGGTGTGTGAACTCATAGAATGGAGGTTTGTGAAGTCATGGAATGGCGGTGTGTGACGTCAAAGAATGGAGGTGTGTGAAGTGAAACAATAGAGGTGTGTGAAGTCACAGAATGGAGGTGTGTGAAGTCACAGATTGGAAGTGTGTGAAGTCAAAACGGAGGTGTGTGAAGTCAGAATGGAGGTCTGTGAAGTCAGAATGGAGGGGTGTGAAGTCAGAATGGAGGTGTGTGAAGTCACAGAATGGAGGTGTGTGAAGTCATAGAATGGAGGTCTGTGAAATCATAGAATGAAGGTGTGTGAAGTCAGAATGGAGGTGTGTCACGTCACAGAATTGAGGTGTGTGAAGTCAGACAATGGAGGTGTGTGAAGTCAGAAGGAAGGTGTGTGAAGTCACAGAAAGGAGGTGTGTGAAGTCACAGAATGGATGTTTGTGAAGTCACAGAATGGATGTTTGTGAAGTAAGAATTAAGGTGTTTGAAGTCATAGAGTGGAGGTGTGTGAAGTCACAGAATGGAGGTGTGTGAAGTCATAGAATGGAGGTGTGTGAAGTCATAGAATTGAGGTGTGTGAAGTCATAGAATGGAGGTGTGTGAAATCATAAAATGGAGGTGTGTGAACTCATAGAATGGAGGTGTGTGAAGTCAAAATGGAGTTGTGTGAAGTCATAGAATGGTGTTTTTTGATGTCAACGAATGGAGGTGTGTGAAGTCATAGAATTGAGGTGTGTGAAATCAGATTGGAGGTGTGTGAAATCACAGAATGGAGGTGTGTGAAGTCACAGAATGGAGGTGTGTGAACACAGAATGTAGGTGTGTGAAGCCACAGAATGGAGGTGTGTGAAGTCATAGAATGGAAGTGTGTGAAATCATTGAATGGAGGTGTGTGAAGTCACAGAATTGAGTTGTGTGAAGTCACAGATTGGAAGTGTGTGAAGGTAAAACGGAGGTGTGTGAAGTCACAAAATGGAGGTGTGTGAAGTCACAGAATGGAGGTGTGTGAAGTCAAAAATGTGGTGTGTGAAGTCACAGAATGGAGGTGAGTGAAGTCATAAAATGGAATTGTGTGAAATCATAGAATGGAGGTATGTGAAGTCAGAATGGAGGTGTGTGAAGTCACAGAATTGAGGTGTGTGAAGTCACAAAATGGAGGTGTGTGAAGTCAGAATGAAGGTGTGTGAAGTCATAGAGTGGAGGTGTGTGAAGTCACAGAATGGAGGTGTGTGAAGTCACAGAATGGAGGTGTGTGAAGTCATAGAATTGAGGTGTGTGAAATCATAGAATGGAGGTGTGTGAAGTCACAGAATGGAGGTGTGTGAACTCATAATGTAGGTGTGTGAAGCCACAGAATGGAGGTGTGTGAAGTCATAGAATGGAAGTGTGTGAAATCATTGAATGGAGGTGTGTGAAGTCACAGAATTGAGGTGTGTGAAGTCAGAATGGAGGTGTGTGAAGTCAGAATGGAGGTGAGTGAAGTCATAGAATTGAGGTGTGTGAAGTCATAGAATGGAGGTCTGTGAACTCAGAATGGAGGTTCGTGAAGTCATAGAATGGAGGTGTGTGAGGTCATAGAATGGAGGTATGTGAAGTCATAGAATGGAGATGTGTGAAGTCATAAAATTGAGGTGTGTGAATTCATAGAATGGAGGTGTGTGAACTCAGAATGGAGGTGTGTGAAGTCACAGGATGGAGGTGTGTGAAGTCATAGAATGTAGGTGTGTGAAATCACAGAATGGAGGTGTGTGAATTCAAAGAATGGAGGTGTGTGAAGTCATAGGATCGAGGTGGGTGAAGTCACAGAATGGAGGTTTGAGAAGTCACAGAATGGAGCTGTGTGAACTCAGAATGGAGGTGTGTGAAGCCACAGAATGGAGGTGTGTGAAGTCATAGAATGGAAGTGTGTAAAGTCATAGAATGGAGGTGTGTGAAGGAAGAATGGAGGTGTGTGAAGTCACAGAATGGAGGTGTGTGAACTCAGAATGGAGGTGTGTGAAGTCACAGGATGGAGGTGTGTGAAGTCAAAGAATGTAGGTGTGTGAAATCACAGAATGGAGGTGTGTGAATTCAAAGAATGGAGGTGTGTGAAGTCATAGGATCGAGGTGGGTGAAGTCACAGAATGGAGGTGTGTGAAGTCACAGAATGGAGGTGTGTGAACTCAGAATGGAGGTGTGTGAAGCCACAGAATGGAGGTGTGTGAAGTCATAGAATGGAAGTGTGTAAAGTCATAGAATGGAGGTGTGTGAACTCAGAATATAGGTGTGTGAAGTCATAGAATGGAGATGTGTGAACTCAGAATGGAGGTGTGTGAAGTCACAGAATGGAGGTGTGTGAAGTCATAGAATGGAGGTTTGTGAACTCACAGAATGGAGGTGTGTTAATTCATAGAATGGAGGTGTGTGAAGTCATAGGATCGAGGTGTGTGAAGTCACAGAATGGAGGTGTGTGAAGTCACAGAATGGAGGTGTGTGAAGTCACAGAATGGAGGTGTGTGAACTCAGAATATAGGTGTGTGAAGCCACAGAAGGGAGGTGTGTGAAGTTATAGAATGGAAGTGTGTGAAGTCATAGAAAGGAGGTGTGTGAACTCAGAATGGAGGTGTGTGAAGTCACAGAATGGAGGTTTGTGAAGTCATAGAATGGAGGTGTGTGAAGTAAGAGAATGGATGTTTCTGAAGTAAGAATGAAGGTGTGTGAAGTCATAGAATGGAGATGTGTGAAGTCAAATTGGAGGTGTGTGAACTCATAGAATGGAGGTGTGTGAACTCATAGAATGGAGGTTTGTGAAGTCATGGATTGGCGGTGTGTGACGTCAAAGAATGGAGGTGTGTGAAGTGAAACAATAGAGGTGTGTGAAGTCACAGAATGGAGGTGTGTGAAGTCACAGATTGGAAGTGTGTGAAGTCAAAACGGAGGTGTGTGAAGTCACAGAATGGAGGTGTGTGAAGTCATAGAATGGAGGTGTGTGAAGTCAAATTGGAGGTGTGTGAACTCATAGAATGGAGGTGTGTGAACTCATAGAATGGAGGTTTGTGAAGTCATGGAATGGCGGTGTGTGACGTCAAAGAATGGAGGTGTGTGAAGTGAAACAATAGAGGTGTGTGAAGTCACAGAATGGAGGTGTGTGAAGTCACAGATTGGAAGTGTGTGAAGTCAAAACGGAGGTGTGTGAAGTCAGAATGGAGGTCTGTGAAGTCAGAATGGAGGGGTGTGAAGTCAGAATGGAGGTGTGTGAAGTCACAGAATGGAGGTGTGTGAAGTCATAGAATGGAGGTCTGTGAAATCATAGAATGAAGGTGTGTGAAGTCAGAATGGAGGTGTGTCACGTCACAGAATTGAGGTGTGTGAAGTCAGACAATGGAGGTGTGTGAAGTCAGAAGGAAGGTGTGTGAAGTCACAGAAAGGAGGTGTGTGAAGTCACAGAATGGATGTTTGTGAAGTCACAGAATGGATGTTTGTGAAGTAAGAATTAAGGTGTTTGAAGTCATAGAGTGGAGGTGTGTGAAGTCACAGAATGGAGGTGTGTGAAGTCATAGAATGGAGGTGTGTGAAGTCATAGAATTGAGGTGTGTGAAGTCATAGAATGGAGGTGTGTGAAATCATAAAATGGAGGTGTGTGAACTCATAGAATGGAGGTGTGTGAAGTCAAAATGGAGTTGTGTGAAGTCATAGAATGGTGTTTTTTGATGTCAACGAATGGAGGTGTGTGAAGTCATAGAATTGAGGTGTGTGAAATCAGATTGGAGGTGTGTGAAATCACAGAATGGAGGTGTGTGAAGTCACAGAATGGAGGTGTGTGAACACAGAATGTAGGTGTGTGAAGCCACAGAATGGAGGTGTGTGAAGTCATAGAATGGAAGTGTGTGAAATCATTGAATGGAGGTGTGTGAAGTCACAGAATTGAGTTGTGTGAAGTCACAGATTGGAAGTGTGTGAAGGTAAAACGGAGGTGTGTGAAGTCACAAAATGGAGGTGTGTGAAGTCACAGAATGGAGGTGTGTGAAGTCAAAAATGTGGTGTGTGAAGTCACAGAATGGAGGTGAGTGAAGTCATAAAATGGAATTGTGTGAAATCATAGAATGGAGGTATGTGAAGTCAGAATGGAGGTGTGTGAAGTCACAGAATTGAGGTGTGTGAAGTCACAAAATGGAGGTGTGTGAAGTCAGAATGAAGGTGTGTGAAGTCATAGAGTGGAGGTGTGTGAAGTCACAGAATGGAGGTGTGTGAAGTCACAGAATGGAGGTGTGTGAAGTCATAGAATTGAGGTGTGTGAAATCATAGAATGGAGGTGTGTGAAGTCACAGAATGGAGGTGTGTGAACTCATAATGTAGGTGTGTGAAGCCACAGAATGGAGGTGTGTGAAGTCATAGAATGGAAGTGTGTGAAATCATTGAATGGAGGTGTGTGAAGTCACAGAATTGAGGTGTGTGAAGTCAGAATGGAGGTGTGTGAAGTCAGAATGGAGGTGAGTGAAGTCATAGAATTGAGGTGTGTGAAGTCATAGAATGGAGGTCTGTGAACTCAGAATGGAGGTTCGTGAAGTCATAGAATGGAGGTGTGTGAAGTCATAGAATGGAGGTATGTGAAGTCATAGAATGGAGATGTGTGAAGTCATAAAATTGAGGTGTGTGAATTCATAGAATGGAGGTGTGTGAAGACACAATGGAGTTGTGTGAAGTCATAGAATGGTTGTTTTTGATGTCAACGAATGGTGGTGTGTGAAGTCATAGAATGGAGGTGTGTGAAGTCAGATTGGAGGTGTGTGAAATCACAGAATGGAGGTGTGTCAACTCAGAAATGAGGTGTGTGAAGTCATAGAATGGAGGTGTGTGAAGTCATAGAATGGAAGTGTGTGAAATCATAGAATGGAGGTGTGTGAAGTCAAAGAATTGAGGTGTGTGAAGTCAGAATGGAGGTGTGTGAAGTCAGAATGGAGGTGTGTGAAGTCATAAAATGGAAGTGTGTGAAGTCATACAGTGGAGGTCTGTGAACTCAGAATGGGTGTTTGTGAAGTCATAGAATGGAGGTGTGTGAACTCAGAATGGAGGTGTGTGAAGTCACAGGATGGAGGTGTGTGAAGTCATAGAATATAGGTGTGTGAAATCACAGAATGGAGGTGTGTGAATTCAAAGAATGGAGGTGTGTGAAGTCATAGGATCGAGGTGGGTGAAGTCACAGAATGGAGGTGTGTGAAGTCACAGAATGGAGGTGTGTGAACTCAGAATGGAGGTGTGTGAAGCCACAGAATGGAGGTGTGTGAAGTCATAGAATGGAAGTGTGTAAAGTCATAGAATGGAGGTGTGTGAAGGAAGAATAGAGGTGTGTGAAGTCACAGAATGGAGGTGTGTGAACTCAGAATGGAGGTGTGTGAAGTCACAGAATGGAGGTTTGTGAAGTCATAGAATGGAGGTGTGTGAAGTCAGAGAATGGATGTTTCTGAAGTAAGAATGAAGGTGTGTGAAGTCATAGAATGGAGGTGTGTGAAGTCAAATTGGACGTGTGTGAACTCATAGAATGGAGGTGTGTGAACTCATAGAATGGAGGTGTGTGAAGTCATGGAGTGGAGGAGTGTGAAGTCAAAGAATGGAGGTGTGTGAAGTGAAACAATAGATGTGTGTAAAGTCACAGAATGGACGTGTGTGAAGTCACAGAATGGAAGTGTTTGAAGTCACAGAATGGAGGTGTGTGAAGTCAAAAAGGTGGTGTGTGAAGTCACAGAATGGAGCTGTGTGAAGTCATAGAACGGAGGTGTGTGAAATCATAGAATGGAGGTGTGTGAAGTCAGAATGGAGGTGTGTCAAGTCACAGAATTGAGGTGTATGAAGTCACAGAATGCAGGTGTGTGAAGTCACAGAATGGAGGTGTGTGAAGTCATAGAATGCATGTTTGTGAAGTAAGAATGAAGGTGTTTGAAGTCATAGAGTGGAGGTGTGTGAAGTCACAGAATGGAGGTGTGTGAAGTCATAGAATGGAGGTGTGTGAAGTCATAAAATGGAGGTGTGTGAACTCATAGAATGGAGGTGTGTGAAGTCAAATTCGAGTTGTGTGAAGTCATAGAATGGTGTTTTTTGATGTCAATGAATGGAGGTGTGTGAAGTCATAGAATGGAGGTGTGTGAAGTCAGATTGGAGGTGTGTGAAATCACAGAATGGAGGTGTGTGAAGTCACAGAATGGAAGTGTGTAAACTCAGAATGTAGGTGTGTGAAGTCACAGAATGGAGGTGTGTGAAGTCATAGAATGGAGGTGTGTAAAGTCATAAAATTGAGGTGTGTGCATTCAAAGAATGGAGGTGTGTGAAGTCACAATGGAGTTGTGTGAAGTCATAGAATGGTTGTTTTTGATGTCAACGAATGGTGGTGTGTGAAGTCATAGAATGGAGGTGTGTGAAGTCATAGAATGGAGGTGTGTGAAGTCATAGAATTGAGTTGTGTGAAGTCATAGAATGGAGGTGTGTGAAGTCATAAAATGGAGGTGTGTGAAGTCATAGAATGGAGGTGTGTGAAGTTAAAATGGAGTTGTGTGAAGTCATAGAATGGTGGTTTTTGATGTCAACGAATGGAGGTGTGTGAAGTCACAGAATGGAGGTGTGTGAACTCAGAATGGAGGTGTGTGAAGTCACAGAATGGAGGTTTGTGAAGCCATAGAATGGAGGTGTGTGAAGTCAGAGAATGGATGTTTCTGAAGTAAGAATGAAGGTGTGTGAAGTCATAGAATGGAGGTGTGTGAAGTCAAATTGGATGTGTGTGAACTCATAGAATGGTGGTGTGTGAACTCATAGAATGGAGGTGTCTGAAGTCATGGAATGGAGGTGTGTGAAGTGAAAGAATGGAGGTGTGTGAAGTGAAACAATAGAGGTGTGTGAAGTCACAGAATGGAGGTGTGTGAAGTCACAGAATGGAAGGGTGTGAAGTCAAAACGGAGGTGTGTGAAGTCACAGAATGGAGGTGTTTGAAGTCACAGAATGGAGGTGTGTGAAGTCAAAAAGGTGGTGTGTGAAGTCACAGAATGGAGGTATGTGAAGTCATAGAATGGAGGTGTGTGAAATCATAGAATGGAGGTATGTGAAGTCAGAATGGAGGTGTGTGAAGTCACAGAATGGAGGTGTGTGAAGTCAGATTGGAGGTGTGTGAAGTCACAGAATGGAGGTGTGTGAAGTCACAGAATGGAGGTGTGTGAACACAGAATGTAGGTATGTGAAGCCACAGAATGGAGGTGTGTGAAGTCATACAATGTAAGTGTGTGAAATCATTGAATGGAGGTGTGTGAAGTCACAGAATTGAGGTGTGTGAAGTCAGAATGGAGGTGTGTGAAGTCAGAATGGAGGTGAGTGAAGTCATAGAATGGAGGTGTGTGAAGTCATAGAATGGAGGTCTGTGAACTCAGAATGGAGGTTTGTGAAGTCATAGAATTGAGGTGTGTGAAGTCATAAAATGGAGGTGTGTGAATTCATAGAATGGAGGTGTGTGAAGTCACAATGGAGTTGTGTGAAGTCATAGAATGGTTGTTTTTGATGTCAACGAACGGAGGTGTGTGAAGTCATAGAATGGAGGTGTGTGAAGTCAGATTGGAGGTGTGTGAAATCACAGAATGGAGGTGTGTCAACTCAGAAATGAGGTGTGTGAAGTCATAGAATGGAGGTGTGTGAAGTCATAGAATGGAAGTGTGTGAAATCATAGAATGGAGGTGTGTGAATTCAAAGAATTGAGGTGTGTGAAGTCAGAATGGAGGTGTGTGAAGTCAGAATGGAGGTGTGTGAAGTCATAAAATGGAAGTGTGTGAAGTCATAGAATGGAGGTCTGTGAACTCAGAATGGGGGTTTGTGAAGTCATAGAATGGAGGTGTGTGAACTCAGAATGGAGGTGTGTGAAGTCACAGGATGGAGGTGTGTGAAGTCATAGAATGTAGTTGTGTGAAATCACAGAATGGAGGTGTGTGAATTCAAAGAATGGAGGTGTGTGAAGTCATAGGATCGAGGTGTGTGAAGTCACAGAATGGAGGTGTGTGAAGTCACAGAATGGAGGTGTGTGAACTCAGAATGGAGGTGTGTGAAGCCACAGAATGGAGGTGTGTGAAGTCATAGAATGGAAGTGTGTAAAGTCATAGAATGGAGGTGTGTGAAGGAAGAATGGAGGTGTGTGAAGTCACAGAATGGAGGTGTGTGAACTCAGAATGGAGGTGTGTGAAGTCACAGAATGGAGGTTTGTGAAGTCATAGAATGGAGGTGTGTGAAGTCAGAGAATGGATGTTCCTGAAGTAAGAATGAAGGTGTGTGAAGTCAGAGAATGGATGTTTCTGAAGTAAGAATGAAGGTGTGTGAAGTCATAGAATGGAGGTGTGTGAAGTCAAATTGGACGTGTGTGAACTCATAGAATGGAGGGGGTTGAACTCATAAAATGGAGGTGTGTGAAGTCATGGAATGGAGGTGTGTGAAGTCAAAGAATGGAGGTGTGTGAAGTGAAACAATAGATGTGTGTAAAGTCACAGAATGGAGGTGTGTGAAGTCACAGAATGGAAGTGTGTGAAGTCAAAACGGAGGTGTGTGAAGTCACAGAATGGAGGTGTGTGAAGTCACAGAATGGAGGTGTGTGAAGTCAAAAAGGTGGTGTGTGAAGTCACAGAATGGAGCTGTGTGAAGTCATAGAACGGAGGTGTGTGAAATCATAGAATGGAGGTTTGTGAAATCAGAATGGAGGTGTGTGAAGTCACAGAATTGAGGTGTATGAAGTCACAGAATGGAGGTGTGTGAAGTCACAGAATGGAGGTGTGTGAAGTCACAGAAAGCATGTTTGTGAAGTAAGAATGAAGGTGTTTGAAGTCATAGAGTGGAGGTGTGTGAAGTCACAGAATGGAGGTGTGTGAAGTCAGATTAGAGGTGTGTGAAATCACAGAATGGAGGTGTGTGAAGTCACAGAATGGAGGTGTTTAAACTCAGAATGTAGGTGTGTGAATCCACAGAATGGAGGTGTGTGAAATCATAGAGTGGAAGTGTGTGAAATCATAGAATGGAGGTGTGTGAAGTCACAGAATTGAGGTGTGTGAAGTCAAAATGGAGGTGTGTGAAGTCAGAATGGAGGTTAGTGAAGTCATAGAATGGAGGTGTGTGAAGTCATACATTGGAGGTCTGTGAACTCAGAATGGAGGTTTGTGAAGTCACAGAATGGAGGTGTGTGAAGTCATAGAATGGAGGTTTGTGAACTCACAGAATGGAGGTGTGTTAATTCATAGAATGGAGGTGTGTGAAGTCATAGGATCGAGGTGTGTGAAGTCACAGAATGGAGGTGTGTGAAGTCACAGAATGGAGTTGTGTGAAGTCACAGAATGGAGGTGTGTGAACTCAGAATGTAGGTGTGTGAAGCCACAAAATGGAGGTGGGTGAAGTCATAGAATGGAAGTGTGTAAAGTCATAGAAAGGAGGTGTGTGAACTCAGAATGGAGGTGTGTGAAGTCACAGAATGGAGGTTTGTGAAGTCATAGAATGGAGGTGTGTGAAGTCAAATTGGAGGTGTGTGAACTCATAGAATGGAGGTGTGTGAACTCATAGAATGGAGGTGTGTGAAGTCAAAGAATTGAGGTGTGTGAAGTCAGAATGGAGGTGTGTGAAGTCAGAATGGAGGTGTGTGAAGTCATAAAATGGAAGTGTGTGAAGTCATACAGTGGAGGTCTGTGAACTCAGAATGGGTGTTTGTGAAGTCATAGAATGGAGGTGTGTGAACTCAGAATGGAGGTGTGTGAAGTCACAGGATGGAGGTGTGTGAAGTCATAGAATATAGGTGTGTGAAATCACAGAATGGAGGTGTGTGAATTCAAAGAATGGAGGTGTGTGAAGTCATAGGATCGAGGTGGGTGAAGTCACAGAATGGAGGTGTGTGAAGTCACAGAATGGAGGTGTGTGAACTCAGAATGGAGGTGTGTGAAGCCACAGAATGGAGGTGTGTGAAGTCATAGAATGGAAGTGTGTAAAGTCATAGAATGGAGGTGTGTGAAGGAAGAATAGAGGTGTGTGAAGTCACAGAATGGAGGTGTGTGAACTCAGAATGGAGGTGTGTGAAGTCACAGAATGGAGGTTTGTGAAGTCATAGAATGGAGGTGTGTGAAGTCAGAGAATGGATGTTTCTGAAGTAAGAATGAAGGTGTGTGAAGTCATAGAATGGAGGTGTGTGAAGTCAAATTGGACGTGTGTGAACTCATAGAATGGAGGTGTGTGAACTCATAGAATGGAGGTGTGTGAAGTCATGGAGTGGAGGAGTGTGAAGTCAAAGAATGGAGGTGTGTGAAGTGAAACAATAGATGTGTGTAAAGTCACAGAATGGACGTGTGTGAAGTCACAGAATGGAAGTGTTTGAAGTCACAGAATGGAGGTGTGTGAAGTCAAAAAGGTGGTGTGTGAAGTCACAGAATGGAGCTGTGTGAAGTCATAGAACGGAGGTGTGTGAAATCATAGAATGGAGGTGTGTGAAGTCAGAATGGAGGTGTGTCAAGTCACAGAATTGAGGTGTATGAAGTCACAGAATGCAGGTGTGTGAAGTCACAGAATGGAGGTGTGTGAAGTCATAGAATGCATGTTTGTGAAGTAAGAATGAAGGTGTTTGAAGTCATAGAGTGGAGGTGTGTGAAGTCACAGAATGGAGGTGTGTGAAGTCATAGAATGGAGGTGTGTGAAGTCATAAAATGGAGGTGTGTGAACTCATAGAATGGAGGTGTGTGAAGTCAAATTCGAGTTGTGTGAAGTCATAGAATGGTGTTTTTTGATGTCAATGAATGGAGGTGTGTGAAGTCATAGAATGGAGGTGTGTGAAGTCAGATTGGAGGTGTGTGAAATCACAGAATGGAGGTGTGTGAAGTCACAGAATGGAGGTGTGTAAACTCAGAATGTAGGTGTGTGAAGTCACAGAATGGAGGTGTGTGAAGTCATAGAATGGAGGTGTGTAAAGTCATAAAATTGAGGTGTGTGCATTCAAAGAATGGAGGTGTGTGAAGTCACAATGGAGTTGTGTGAAGTCATAGAATGGTTGTTTTTGATGTCAACGAATGGTGGTGTGTGAAGTCATAGAATGGAGGTGTGTGAAGTCATAGAATGGAGGTGTGTGAAGTCATAGAATTGAGTTGTGTGAAGTCATAGAATGGAGGTGTGTGAAGTCATAAAATGGAGGTGTGTGAAGTCATAGAATGGAGGTGTGTGAAGTTAAAATGGAGTTGTGTGAAGTCATAGAATGGTGGTTTTTGATGTCAACGAATGGAGGTGTGTGAAGTCACAGAATGGAGGTGTGTGAACTCAGAATGGAGGTGTGTGAAGTCACAGAATGGAGGTTTGTGAAGCCATAGAATGGAGGTGTGTGAAGTCAGAGAATGGATGTTTCTGAAGTAAGAATGAAGGTGTGTGAAGTCATAGAATGGAGGTGTGTGAAGTCAAATTGGATGTGTGTGAACTCATAGAATGGTGGTGTGTGAACTCATAGAATGGAGGTGTCTGAAGTCATGGAATGGAGGTGTGTGAAGTGAAAGAATGGAGGTGTGTGAAGTGAAACAATAGAGGTGTGTGAAGTCACAGAATGGAGGTGTGTGAAGTCACAGAATGGAAGGGTGTGAAGTCAAAACGGAGGTGTGTGAAGTCACAGAATGGAGGTGTTTGAAGTCACAGAATGGAGGTGTGTGAAGTCAAAAAGGTGGTGTGTGAAGTCACAGAATGGAGGTATGTGAAGTCATAGAATGGAGGTGTGTGAAATCATAGAATGGAGGTATGTGAAGTCAGAATGGAGGTGTGTGAAGTCACAGAATGGAGGTGTGTGAAGTCAGATTGGAGGTGTGTGAAGTCACAGAATGGAGGTGTGTGAAGTCACAGAATGGAGGTGTGTGAACACAGAATGTAGGTATGTGAAGCCACAGAATGGAGGTGTGTGAAGTCATACAATGTAAGTGTGTGAAATCATTGAATGGAGGTGTGTGAAGTCACAGAATTGAGGTGTGTGAAGTCAGAATGGAGGTGTGTGAAGTCAGAATGGAGGTGAGTGAAGTCATAGAATGGAGGTGTGTGAAGTCATAGAATGGAGGTCTGTGAACTCAGAATGGAGGTTTGTGAAGTCATAGAATTGAGGTGTGTGAAGTCATAAAATGGAGGTGTGTGAATTCATAGAATGGAGGTGTGTGAAGTCACAATGGAGTTGTGTGAAGTCATAGAATGGTTGTTTTTGATGTCAACGAACGGAGGTGTGTGAAGTCATAGAATGGAGGTGTGTGAAGTCAGATTGGAGGTGTGTGAAATCACAGAATGGAGGTGTGTCAACTCAGAAATGAGGTGTGTGAAGTCATAGAATGGAGGTGTGTGAAGTCATAGAATGGAAGTGTGTGAAATCATAGAATGGAGGTGTGTGAATTCAAAGAATTGAGGTGTGTGAAGTCAGAATGGAGGTGTGTGAAGTCAGAATGGAGGTGTGTGAAGTCATAAAATGGAAGTGTGTGAAGTCATAGAATGGAGGTCTGTGAACTCAGAATGGGGGTTTGTGAAGTCATAGAATGGAGGTGTGTGAACTCAGAATGGAGGTGTGTGAAGTCACAGGATGGAGGTGTGTGAAGTCATAGAATGTAGTTGTGTGAAATCACAGAATGGAGGTGTGTGAATTCAAAGAATGGAGGTGTGTGAAGTCATAGGATCGAGGTGTGTGAAGTCACAGAATGGAGGTGTGTGAAGTCACAGAATGGAGGTGTGTGAACTCAGAATGGAGGTGTGTGAAGCCACAGAATGGAGGTGTGTGAAGTCATAGAATGGAAGTGTGTAAAGTCATAGAATGGAGGTGTGTGAAGGAAGAATGGAGGTGTGTGAAGTCACAGAATGGAGGTGTGTGAACTCAGAATGGAGGTGTGTGAAGTCACAGAATGGAGGTTTGTGAAGTCATAGAATGGAGGTGTGTGAAGTCAGAGAATGGATGTTCCTGAAGTAAGAATGAAGGTGTGTGAAGTCAGAGAATGGATGTTTCTGAAGTAAGAATGAAGGTGTGTGAAGTCATAGAATGGAGGTGTGTGAAGTCAAATTGGACGTGTGTGAACTCATAGAATGGAGGGGGTTGAACTCATAAAATGGAGGTGTGTGAAGTCATGGAATGGAGGTGTGTGAAGTCAAAGAATGGAGGTGTGTGAAGTGAAACAATAGATGTGTGTAAAGTCACAGAATGGAGGTGTGTGAAGTCACAGAATGGAAGTGTGTGAAGTCAAAACGGAGGTGTGTGAAGTCACAGAATGGAGGTGTGTGAAGTCACAGAATGGAGGTGTGTGAAGTCAAAAAGGTGGTGTGTGAAGTCACAGAATGGAGCTGTGTGAAGTCATAGAACGGAGGTGTGTGAAATCATAGAATGGAGGTTTGTGAAATCAGAATGGAGGTGTGTGAAGTCACAGAATTGAGGTGTATGAAGTCACAGAATGGAGGTGTGTGAAGTCACAGAATGGAAGTGTGTGAAGTCACAGAAAGCATGTTTGTGAAGTAAGAATGAAGGTGTTTGAAGTCATAGAGTGGAGGTGTGTGAAGTCACAGAATGGAGGTGTGTGAAGTCAGATTAGAGGTGTGTGAAATCACAGAATGGAGGTGTGTGAAGTCACAGAATGGAGGTGTTTAAACTCAGAATGTAGGTGTGTGAATCCACAGAATGGAGGTGTGTGAAATCATAGAGTGGAAGTGTGTGAAATCATAGAATGGAGGTGTGTGAAGTCACAGAATTGAGGTGTGTGAAGTCAAAATGGAGGTGTGTGAAGTCAGAATGGAGGTTAGTGAAGTCATAGAATGGAGGTGTGTGAAGTCATACATTGGAGGTCTGTGAACTCAGAATGGAGGTTTGTGAAGTCACAGAATGGAGGTGTGTGAAGTCATAGAATGGAGGTTTGTGAACTCACAGAATGGAGGTGTGTTAATTCATAGAATGGAGGTGTGTGAAGTCATAGGATCGAGGTGTGTGAAGTCACAGAATGGAGGTGTGTGAAGTCACAGAATGGAGTTGTGTGAAGTCACAGAATGGAGGTGTGTGAACTCAGAATGTAGGTGTGTGAAGCCACAAAATGGAGGTGGGTGAAGTCATAGAATGGAAGTGTGTAAAGTCATAGAAAGGAGGTGTGTGAACTCAGAATGGAGGTGTGTGAAGTCACAGAATGGAGGTTTGTGAAGTCATAGAATGGAGGTGTGTGAAGTCAAATTGGAGGTGTGTGAACTCATAGAATGGAGGTGTGTGAACTCATAGAATGGAGGTGTGTGAAGTCATGGAATGGAGGTGTGTGAAGTCAAAGAATGGAGGTGTGTGAAGCGAAACAATAGAGGTGTGTGAAGTCACAGAATGGAGGTGTGTGAAGTCACAGAATGGAAGTGTGTGAAGTCAAAACGGAGGTGTGTGAAGTCACAGAATGGAGGTGTGTGAAGTCACAGAATGGAGGTGTGTGAAGTCAAAAAGGTGGTGTGTGAAGTCACAGAATGGAGGTGTGTGAAGTCATAGAATGGAGGTGTGTGAAGTCACAGAATGGAGGTGTGTGAAGTCAGAATGAAGGTGTGTGAAGTCACAGAATGGAGGTGTGTGAAGTCACAGAATGGATGTTTGTGAAGTAAGAATGAAGGTGTTTGAAGTCATAGAGTGGAGGTGTGTGAAGTCACAGAATGGAGGTGTGTGAAGTCATAGAATGGAGGTGTGTGAAGTCATAGAATTGAGGTGTGTGAAGTCATAGAATGGAGGTGTGTGAAGTCATAAAATGGAGGTGTGTGAACTCATAGAATGGAGGTGTGTGAAGTCAAAATGGAGTTGTGTGAAGTCATAGAATGGTGTTTTTTGATGTCAACGAATAGAGGTGTGTGAAGTCATAGAATGGAGGTGTGTGAAGTCAGATTGGAGGTGTGTGAAATCACAGAATGGAGGTGTGTGAAGTCACAGAATGGAGGTGTGTGAACTCAGAGTGTAGGTGTGTGAAGCCACAGAATGGAGGTCTGTGAAGTCATAGAATGGAAGTGTGTGAAATCATAGAATGGAGGTGTGTGAAGTCACAGATTTAAGGTGTGTGAAGTCAGAATGGAGGTGTGTGAAGTCAGAATGGAGGTGAGTGAAGTCATAGAATGGAGGTGTGTGAAGTCATAGAATGGAGGTCTGTGAACTCAGAATCGAGGTTTGTGATGTCATAGAATGGAGGTGTGTGAACTCAGAATGGAGGTGTGTGAAGTCACAGAATGGAGGTGTGTGAAGTCATAGAATGGAGGTTTCTGAAATCACAGAATGGAGGTGTGTTAATTCATTGAATGGAGGTGTGTGAAGTCATAGGATCGAGGTGTGTGAAGTCACAGAATGGAGGTGTGTGAAGTCAGATTAGAGGTGTGTGAAATCACAGAATGGAGGTGTGTGAAGTCACAGAATGGAGGTGTTTAAACTCAGAATGTAGGTGTGTGAATCCACAGAATGGAGGTGTGTGAAATCATAGAGTGGAAGTGTGTGAAATCATAGAATGGAGGTGTGTGAAGTCACAGAATTGAGGTGTGTGAAGTCAAAATGGAGGTGTGTGAAGTCAGAATGGAGGTTAGTGAAGTCATAGAATGGAGGTGTGTGAAGTCATACATTGGAGGTCTGTGAACTCAGAATGGAGGTTTGTGAAGTCACAGAATGGAGGTGTGTGAAGTCATAGAATGGAGGTTTGTGAACTCACAGAATGGAGGTGTGTTAATTCATAGAATGGAGGTGTGTGAAGTCATAGGATCGAGGTGTGTGAAGTCACAAAATGGAGGTGTGTGAAGTCACAGAATGGAGTTGTGTGAAGTCACAGAATGGAGGTGTGTGAACTCAGAATGTAGGTGTGTGAAGCCACAAAATGGAGGTGGGTGAAGTCATAGAATGGAAGTGTGTAAAGTCATAGAAAGGAGGTGTGTGAACTCAGAATGGAGGTGTGTGAAGTCACAGAATGGAGGTTTGTGAAGTCATAGAATGGAGGTGTGTGAAGTCAAATTGGAGGTGTGTGAACTCATAGAATGGAGGTGTGTGAACTCATAGAATGGAGGTGTGTGAAGTCATGGAATGGAGGTGTGTGAAGTCAAAGAATGGAGGTGTGTGAAGCGAAACAATAGAGGTGTGTGAAGTCACAGAATGGAGGTGTGTGAAGTCACAGAATGGAAGTGTGTGAAGTCAAAACGGAGGTGTGTGAAGTCACAGAATGGAGGTGTGTGAAGTCACAGAATGGAGGTGTGTGAAGTCAAAAAGGTGGTGTGTGAAGTCACAGAATGGAGGTGTGTGAAGTCATAGAATGGAGGTGTGTGAAGTCACAGAATGGAGGTGTGTGAAGTCAGAATGAAGGTGTGTGAAGTCACAGAATGGAGGTGTGTGAAGTCACAGAATGGATGTTTGTGAAGTAAGAATGAAGGTGTTTGAAGTCATAGAGTGGAGGTGTGTGAAGTCACAGAATGGAGGTGTGTGAAGTCATAGAATGGAGGTGTGTGAAGTCATAGAATTGAGGTGTGTGAAGTCATAGAATGGAGGTGTGTGAAGTCATAAAATGGAGGTGTGTGAACTCATAGAATGGAGGTGTGTGAAGTTAAAATGGAGTTGTGTGAAGTCATAGAATGGTGTTTTTTGATGTCAACGAATAGAGGTGTGTGAAGTCATAGAATGGAGGTGTGTGAAGTCAGATTGGAGGTGTGTGAAATCACAGAATGGAGGTGTGTGAAGTCACAGAATGGAGGTGTGTGAACTCAGAGTGTAGGTGTGTGAAGCCACAGAATGGAGGTCTGTGAAGTCATAGAATGGAAGTGTGTGAAATCATAGAATGGAGGTGTGTGAAGTCACAGATTCAAGGTGTGTGAAGTCAGAATGGAGGTGTGTGAAGTCAGAATGGAGGTGAGTGAAGTCAT
The DNA here is from genome assembly GCA_024803745.1 of Megascapheus bottae. Lineage (NCBI taxonomy): Eukaryota > Metazoa > Chordata > Mammalia > Rodentia > Geomyidae > Megascapheus > Megascapheus bottae. The sequence goes on along the minus strand of JANJXV010001207.1, from coordinate 17,170 downwards.
AGAATGGAGGTGTGTGAAGTCATAGAATGGAGGTCTGTGAACTCAGAATCGAGGTTTGTGATGTCATAGAATGGAGGTGTGTGAACTCAGAATGGAGGTGTGTGAAGTCACAGAATGGAGGTGTGTGAAGTCATAGAATGGAGGTTTCTGAAATCACAGAATGGAGGTGTGTTAATTCATTGAATGGAGGTGTGCGAAGTCATAGGATCGAGGTGTGTGAAGTCACAGAATGGAGGTGTGTGAAGTCACAGAATGGAGGTGTGTGAAGTCACAGAATGGAGGTATGTGAACTCAGAATATAGGTGTGTGAAGCCACAGAATGGAGGTGTGTGAAGTTATAGAATGGAAGTGTGTGAAGTCATAGAAAGGAGGTGTGTGAACTCAGAATGGAGGTGTGTGAAGTCACAGAATGGAGGTTTGTGAAGTCATAGAATGGAGGTGTGTGAAGTAAGAGAATGGATGTTTCTGAAGTAAGAATGAAGGTGTGTGAAGTCATAGAATGGAGATGTGTGAAGTCAAATTGGAGGTGTGTGAACACATAGAATGGAGGTGTGTTAATTCATAGAATGGAGGTTTGTGAAGTCATGGAATGGCGGTGTGTGAAGTCAAAGAATGGAGGTGTGTGAAGTGAAACAATAGAGGTGTGTGAAGTCACAGAATGGAGGTGTGTGAAGTCACAGATTGGAAGTGTGTGAAGTCAAAACGGAGGTGTGTGAAGTCACAGAATGGAGGTGTGTGAAGTCATAGAATGGAGGTGTGTGAAGTCAAAAAGGTGGTGTGTGAAGTCACAGAATGGAGGTGTGTGAATTCATAGAATGGAGCTGTGTGAAGTCAGAATGGAGGTGTGTGAAGTCAGAATGGAGGCGTGTTAAGTCAGAATGGAGGTGTGTGAAGTGACAGAATGGAGGTGTGTGAAGTCATAGAATGGAGGTCTGTGAAATCATAGAATGAAGGTGTGTGAAGTCAGAATGGAGGTGTGTCACGTCACAGAATTGAGGTGTGTGAAGTCAGACAATGGAGGTGTGTGAAGTCAGAAGGAAGGTGTGTGAAGTCACAGAAAGGAGGTGTGTGAAGTCAAAGAATGGATGTTTGTGAAGTCACAGAATGGATGTTTGTGAAGTAAGAATTAAGGTGTTTGAAGTCATAGAGTGGAGGTGTGTGAAGTCACAGAATGGAGGTGTGTGAAGTCATAGAATGGAGGTGTGTGAAGTCACAGAATTGAGGTGTGTGAAGTCATAGAATGGAGGTGTGTGAAGTCATAAAATGGAGGTGTGTGAACTCATAGAATGGAGGTGTGTGAAGTCAAAATGGAGTTGTGTGAAGTCATAGAATGGTGTTTTTTGATGTCAACGAATGGAGGTGTGTGAAGTCATAGAATGGAGGTGTGTGAAGTCAGATTGGAGGTGTGTGAAATCACAGAATGGAGGTGTGTGAAGTCACAGAATGGAGGTGTGTGAACACAGAATGAAGGTGTGTGAAGCCACAGAATGGAGGTGTGTGAAGTCATAAAATGGAGGTGTGTGAACTCATAGAATGGAGGTGTGTGAAGTTAAAATGGAGTTGTGTGAAGTCATAGAATGATGGTTTTTGATGTCAACGAATGGAGGTGTGTGAAGTCACAGAATGGAGGTGTGTGAACTCAGAATGGAGGTGTGTGAAGTCACAGAATGGAGGTTTGTGAAGCCATAGAATGGAGGTGTGTGAAGTCAGAGAATGGATGTTTCTGAAGTAAGAATGAAGGTGTGTGAAGTCATAGAATGGAGGTGTGTGAAGTCAAATTGGATGTGTGTGAACTCATAGAATGGTGGTGTGTGAACTCATAGAATGGAGGTGTCTGAAGTCATGGAATGGAGGTGTGTGAAGTGAAAGAATGGAGGTGTGTGAAGTGAAACAATAGAGGTGTGTGAAGTCACAGAATGGAGGTGTGTGAAGTCACAGAATGGAAGGGTGTGAAGTCAAAACGGAGGTGTGTAAAGTCACAGAATGGAGGTGTTTGAAGTCACAGAATGGAGGTGTGTGAAGTCAAAAAGGTGGTGTGTGAAGTCACAGAATGGAGGTATGTGAAGTCATAGAATGGAGGTGTGTGAAATCATAGAATGGAGGTATGTGAAGTCAGAATGGAGGTGTGTGAAGTCACAGAATGGAGGTGTGTGAAGTCAGATTGGAGGTGTGTGAAGTCAAAGAATGGAGGTGTGTGAAGTCACAGAATGGAGGTGTGTGAACACAGAATGTAGGTATGTGAAGCCACAGAATGGAGGTGTGTGAAGTCATACAATGTAAGTGTGTGAAATCATTGAATGGAGGTGTGTGAAGTCACAGAATTGAGGTGTGTGAAGTCAGAATGGAGGTGTGTGAAGTCAGAATGGAGGTGAGTGAAGTCATAGAATGGAGGTGTGTGAAGTCATAGAATGGAGGTCTGTGAACTCAGAATGGAGGTTTGTGAAGTCATAGAATTGAGGTGTGTGAAGTCATAAAATGGAGGTGTGTGAATTCATAGAATGGAGGTGTGTGAAGTCACAATGGAGTTGTGTGAAGTCATAGAATGGTTGTTTTTGATGTCAACGAATGGAGGTGTGTGAAGTCATAGAATGGAGGTGTGTGAAGTCAGATTGGAGGTGTGTGAAATCACAGAATGGAGGTGTGTCAACTCAGAAATGAGGTGTGTGAAGTCATAGAATGGAGGTGTGTGAAGTCATAGAATGGAAGTATGCGAAATCATAGAATGGAGGTGTGTGAAGTCAGAATGGAGGTGTGTGAAGTCATAAAATGGAAGTGTGTGAAGTCATAGAATGGAGGTCTGTGAACTCAGAATGGGGGTTTGTGAAGTCATAGAATGGAGTTGTGTGAACTCAGAATGGAGGTGTGTGAAGTCACAGGATGGAGGTGTGTGAAGTCATAGAATGTAGTTGTGTGAAATCACAGAATGGAGGTGTGTGAATTCAAAGAATGGAGGTGTGTGAAGTCATAGGATCGTGGTGTGTGAAGTCACAGAATGGAGGTGTGTGAAGTCACAGAATGGAGGTGTGTGAACTCAGAATGGAGGTGTGTGAAGCCACAGAATGGAGGTGTGTGAAGTCATAGAATGGAAGTGTGTAAAGTCATAGAATGGAGGTGTGTGAAGGAAGAATGGAGGTGTGTGAAGTCACAGAATGGAGGTGTGTGAACTCAGAATGGAGGTGTGTGAAGTCACAGAATGGAGGTTTGTGAAGTCATAGAATGGAGGTGTGTGAAGTCAAATTGGACGTGTGTGAACTCATAGAATGGAGGGGGTTGAACTCATAAAATGGAGGTGTGTGAAGTCATGGAATGGAGGTGTGTGAAGTCAAAGAATGGAGGTGTGTGAAGTGAAACAATAGATGTGTGTAAAGTCACAGAATGGAGGTGTGTGAAGTCACAGAATGGAAGTGTGTGAAGTCAAAACGGAGGTGTGTGAAGTCACAGAATGGAGGTGTGTGAAGTCACAGAATGGAGGTGTGTGAAGTCAAAAAGGTGGTGTGTGAAGTCACAGAATGGAGCTGTGTGAAGTCATAGAACGGAGGTGTGTGAAATCATAGAATGGAGGTGTGTGAAATCAGAATGCAGGTGTGTGAAGTCACAGAATTGAGGTGTATGAAGTCACAGAATGGAGGTGTGTGAAGTCACAGAATGGAGGTGTGTGAAGTCACAGAAAGCATGTTTGTGAAGTAAGAATGAAGGTGTTTGAAGTCATAGAGTGGAGGTGTGTGAAGTCACAGAATGGAGGTGTGTGAAGTCAGATTAGAGGTGTGTGAAAACACAGAATGGAGGTGTGTGAAGTCACAGAATGGAGGTGTTTAAACTCAGAATGTAGGTGTGTGAATCCACAGAATGGAGGTGTGTGAAATCATAGAGTGGAAGTGTGTGAAATCATAGAATGAAGGTGTGTGAAGTCACAGAATTGAGGTGTGTGAAGTCAAAATGGAGGTGTGTGAAGTCAGAATGGAGGTTAGTGAAGTCATAGAATGGAGGTGTGTGAAGTCATAGATTGGAGGTCTGTGAACTCAGAATGGAGGTTTGTGAAGTCACAGAATGGAGGTGTGTGAAGTCATAGAATGGAGGTTTGTGAACTCACAGAATGGAGGTGTGTTATTTCATAGAATGGAGGTGTGTGAAGTCATAGGATCGAGGTGTGTGAAGTCACAGAATGGAGGTGTGTGAAGTCACAGAATGGAGGTGTGTGAAGTCACAGAATGGAGGTGTGTGAACTCAGAATGTAGGTGTGTGAAGCCACAAAATGGAGGTGGGTGAAGTCATAGAATGGAAGTGTGTAAAGTCATAGAAAGGAGGTGTGTGAACTCAGAATGGAGGTGTGTGAAGTCACAGAATGGAGGTTTGTGAAGTCATAGAATGGAGGTGTGTGAAGTCAAATTGGAGGTGTGTGAACTCATAGAATGGAGGTGTGTGAACTCATAGAATGGAGGTGTGTGAAGTCATGGAATGGAGGTGTGTGAAGTCAAAGAATGGAGGTGTGTGAAGCGAAACAATAGAGGTGTGTGAAGTCACAGAATGGAGGTGTGTGAAGTCACAGAATGGAAGTGTGTGAAGTCAAAACGGAGGTGTGTGAAGTCACAGAATGGAGGTGTGTGAAGTCACAGAATGGAGGTGTGTGAAGTCAAAAAGGTGGTGTGTGAAGTCACAGAATGGAGGTGTGTGAAGTCATAGAATGGAGGTGTGTGAAGTCACAGAATGGAGGTGTGTGAAGTCAGAATGAAGGTGTGTGAAGTCACAGAATGGAGGTGTGTGAAGTCACAGAATGGATGTTTGTGAAGTAAGAATGAAGGTGTTTGAAGTCATAGAGTGGAGGTGTGTGAAGTCACAGAATGGAGGTGTGTGAAGTCATAGAATGGAGGTGTGTGAAGTCATAGAATTGAGGTGTGTGAAGTCATAGAATGGAGGTGTGTGAAGTCATAAAATGGAGGTGTGTGAACTCATAGAATGGAGGTGTGTGAAGTTAAAATGGAGTTGTGTGAAGTCATAGAATGGTGTTTTTTGATGTCAACGAATAGAGGTGTGTGAAGTCATAGAATGGAGGTGTGTGAAGTCAGATTGGAGGTGTGTGAAATCACAGAATGGAGGTGTGTGAAGTCACAGAATGGAGGTGTGTGAACTCAGAGTGTAGGTGTGTGAAGCCACAGAATGGAGGTCTGTGAAGTCATAGAATGGAAGTGTGTGAAATCATAGAATGGAGGTGTGTGAAGTCACAGATTCAAGGTGTGTGAAGTCAGAATGGAGGTGTGTGAAGTCAGAATGGAGGTGAGTGAAGTCATAGAATGGAGGTGTGTGAAGTCATAGAATGGAGGTCTGTGAACTCAGAATCGAGGTTTGTGATGTCATAGAATGGAGGTGTGTGAACTCAGAATGGAGGTGTGTGAAGTCACAGAATGGAGGTGTGTGAAGTCATAGAATGGAGGTTTCTGAAATCACAGAATGGAGGTGTGTTAATTCATTGAATGGAGGTGTGCGAAGTCATAGGATCGAGGTGTGTGAAGTCACAGAATGGAGGTGTGTGAAGTCACAGAATGGAGGTGTGTGAAGTCACAGAATGGAGGTATGTGAACTCAGAATATAGGTGTGTGAAGCCACAGAATGGAGGTGTGTGAAGTTATAGAATGGAAGTGTGTGAAGTCATAGAAAGGAGGTGTGTGAACTCAGAATGGAGGTGTGTGAAGTCACAGAATGGAGGTTTGTGAAGTCATAGAATGGAGGTGTGTGAAGTAAGAGAATGGATGTTTCTGAAGTAAGAATGAAGGTGTGTGAAGTCATAGAATGGAGATGTGTGAAGTCAAATTGGAGGTGTGTGAACACATAGAATGGAGGTGTGTTAATTCATAGAATGGAGGTTTGTGAAGTCATGGAATGGCGGTGTGTGAAGTCAAAGAATGGAGGTGTGTGAAGTGAAACAATAGAGGTGTGTGAAGTCACAGAATGGAGGTGTGTGAAGTCACAGATTGGAAGTGTGTGAAGTCAAAACGGAGGTGTGTGAAGTCACAGAATGGAGGTGTGTGAAGTCATAGAATGGAGGTGTGTGAAGTCAAAAAGGTGGTGTGTGAAGTCACAGAATGGAGGTGTGTGAATTCATAGAATGGAGCTGTGTGAAGTCAGAATGGAGGTGTGTGAAGTCAGAATGGAGGCGTGTTAAGTCAGAATGGAGGTGTGTGAAGTGACAGAATGGAGGTGTGTGAAGTCATAGAATGGAGGTCTGTGAAATCATAGAATGAAGGTGTGTGAAGTCAGAATGGAGGTGTGTCACGTCACAGAATTGAGGTGTGTGAAGTCAGACAATGGAGGTGTGTGAAGTCAGAAGGAAGGTGTGTGAAGTCACAGAAAGGAGGTGTGTGAAGTCAAAGAATGGATGTTTGTGAAGTCACAGAATGGATGTTTGTGAAGTAAGAATTAAGGTGTTTGAAGTCATAGAGTGGAGGTGTGTGAAGTCACAGAATGGAGGTGTGTGAAGTCATAGAATGGAGGTGTGTGAAGTCACAGAATTGAGGTGTGTGAAGTCATAGAATGGAGGTGTGTGAAGTCATAAAATGGAGGTGTGTGAACTCATAGAATGGAGGTGTGTGAAGTCAAAATGGAGTTGTGTGAAGTCATAGAATGGTGTTTTTTGATGTCAACGAATGGAGGTGTGTGAAGTCATAGAATGGAGGTGTGTGAAGTCAGATTGGAGGTGTGTGAAATCACAGAATGGAGGTGTGTGAAGTCACAGAATGGAGGTGTGTGAACACAGAATGAAGGTGTGTGAAGCCACAGAATGGAGGTGTGTGAAGTCATAAAATGGAGGTGTGTGAACTCATAGAATGGAGGTGTGTGAAGTTAAAATGGAGTTGTGTGAAGTCATAGAATGATGGTTTTTGATGTCAACGAATGGAGGTGTGTGAAGTCACAGAATGGAGGTGTGTGAACTCAGAATGGAGGTGTGTGAAGTCACAGAATGGAGGTTTGTGAAGCCATAGAATGGAGGTGTGTGAAGTCAGAGAATGGATGTTTCTGAAGTAAGAATGAAGGTGTGTGAAGTCATAGAATGGAGGTGTGTGAAGTCAAATTGGATGTGTGTGAACTCATAGAATGGTGGTGTGTGAACTCATAGAATGGAGGTGTCTGAAGTCATGGAATGGAGGTGTGTGAAGTGAAAGAATGGAGGTGTGTGAAGTGAAACAATAGAGGTGTGTGAAGTCACAGAATGGAGGTGTGTGAAGTCACAGAATGGAAGGGTGTGAAGTCAAAACGGAGGTGTGTAAAGTCACAGAATGGAGGTGTTTGAAGTCACAGAATGGAGGTGTGTGAAGTCAAAAAGGTGGTGTGTGAAGTCACAGAATGGAGGTATGTGAAGTCATAGAATGGAGGTGTGTGAAATCATAGAATGGAGGTATGTGAAGTCAGAATGGAGGTGTGTGAAGTCACAGAATGGAGGTGTGTGAAGTCAGATTGGAGGTGTGTGAAGTCACAGAATGGAGGTGTGTGAAGTCACAGAATGGAGGTGTGTGAACACAGAATGTAGGTATGTGAAGCCACAGAATGGAGGTGTGTGAAGTCATACAATGTAAGTGTGTGAAATCATTGAATGGAGGTGTGTGAAGTCACAGAATTGAGGTGTGTGAAGTCAGAATGGAGGTGTGTGAAGTCAGAATGGAGGTGAGTGAAGTCATAGAATGGAGGTGTGTGAAGTCATAGAATGGAGGTCTGTGAACTCAGAATGGAGGTTTGTGAAGTCATAGAATTGAGGTGTGTGAAGTCATAAAATGGAGGTGTGTGAATTCATAGAATGGAGGTGTGTGAAGTCACAATGGAGTTGTGTGAAGTCATAGAATGGTTGTTTTTGATGTCAACGAATGGAGGTGTGTGAAGTCATAGAATGGAGGTGTGTGAAGTCAGATTGGAGGTGTGTGAAATCACAGAATGGAGGTGTGTCAACTCAGAAATGAGGTGTGTGAAGTCATAGAATGGAGGTGTGTGAAGTCATAGAATGGAAGTATGCGAAATCATAGAATGGAGGTGTGTGAAGTCAGAATGGAGGTGTGTGAAGTCATAAAATGGAAGTGTGTGAAGTCATAGAATGGAGGTCTGTGAACTCAGAATGGGGGTTTGTGAAGTCATAGAATGGAGTTGTGTGAACTCAGAATGGAGGTGTGTGAAGTCACAGGATGGAGGTGTGTGAAGTCATAGAATGTAGTTGTGTGAAATCACAGAATGGAGGTGTGTGAATTCAAAGAATGGAGGTGTGTGAAGTCATAGGATCGTGGTGTGTGAAGTCACAGAATGGAGGTGTGTGAAGTCACAGAATGGAGGTGTGTGAACTCAGAATGGAGGTGTGTGAAGCCACAGAATGGAGGTGTGTGAAGTCATAGAATGGAAGTGTGTAAAGTCATAGAATGGAGGTGTGTGAAGGAAGAATGGAGGTGTGTGAAGTCACAGAATGGAGGTGTGTGAACTCAGAATGGAGGTGTGTGAAGTCACAGAATGGAGGTTTGTGAAGTCATAGAATGGAGGTGTGTGAAGTCAGAGAATGGATGTTCCTGAAGTAAGAATGAAGGTGTGTGAAGTCAGAGAATGGATGTTTCTGAAGTAAGAATGAAGGTGTGTGAAGTCATAGAATGGAGGTGTGTGAAGTCAAATTGGACGTGTGTGAACTCATAGAATGGAGGGGGTTGAACTCATAAAATGGAGGTGTGTGAAGTCATGGAATGGAGGTGTGTGAAGTCAAAGAATGGAGGTGTGTGAAGTGAAACAATAGATGTGTGTAAAGTCACAGAATGGAGGTGTGTGAAGTCACAGAATGGAAGTGTGTGAAGTCAAAACGGAGGTGTGTGAAGTCACAGAATGGAGGTGTGTGAAGTCACAGAATGGAGGTGTGTGAAGTCAAAAAGGTGGTGTGTGAAGTCACAGAATGGAGCTGTGTGAAGTCATAGAACGGAGGTGTGTGAAATCATAGAATGGAGGTGTGTGAAATCAGAATGCAGGTGTGTGAAGTCACAGAATTGAGGTGTATGAAGTCACAGAATGGAGGTGTGTGAAGTCACAGAATGGAGGTGTGTGAAGTCACAGAAAGCATGTTTGTGAAGTAAGAATGAAGGTGTTTGAAGTCATAGAGTGGAGGTGTGTGAAGTCACAGAATGGAGGTGTGTGAAGTCAGATTAGAGGTGTGTGAAAACACAGAATGGAGGTGTGTGAAGTCACAGAATGGAGGTGTTTAAACTCAGAATGTAGGTGTGTGAATCCACAGAATGGAGGTGTGTGAAATCATAGAGTGGAAGTGTGTGAAATCATAGAATGAAGGTGTGTGAAGTCACAGAATTGAGGTGTGTGAAGTCAAAATGGAGGTGTGTGAAGTCAGAATGGAGGTTAGTGAAGTCATAGAATGGAGGTGTGTGAAGTCATAGATTGGAGGTCTGTGAACTCAGAATGGAGGTTTGTGAAGTCACAGAATGGAGGTGTGTGAAGTCATAGAATGGAGGTTTGTGAACTCACAGAATGGAGGTGTGTTATTTCATAGAATGGAGGTGTGTGAAGTCATAGGATCGAGGTGTGTGAAGTCACAGAATGGAGGTGTGTGAAGTCACAGAATGGAGGTGTGTGAAGTCACAGAATGGAGGTGTGTGAACTCAGAATGTAGGTGTGTGAAGCCACAAAATGGAGGTGGGTGAAGTCATAGAATGGAAGTGTGTAAAGTCATAGAAAGGAGGTGTGTGAACTCAGAATGGAGGTGTGTGAAGTCACAGAATGGAGGTTTGTGAAGTCATAGAATGGAGGTGTGTGAAGTCAGAGTATGGATGTTTCTGAAATAAGAATGAAGGTGTGTGAAGTCATAGAATGGAGGTGTGTGAAGTCAAATTGGAGGTGTGTGAACTCATAGAATGGAGGTGTGTGAACTCATAGAATGGAGGTGTGTGAAGTCATGGAATGGAGGTGTGTGAAGTCAAAGAATGGAGGTGTGTGAAGCGAAACATTAGAGGTGTGTGAAGTCACAGAATGGAGGTGTGTGAAGTCACAGAATGGAAGTGTGTGAAGTCAAAACGGAGGTGTGTGAAGTCACAGAATGGAGGTGTGTGAAGTCACAGAATGGAGGTGTGTGAAGTGAAAAAGGTGGTGTGTGAAGTCACAGAATGGAGGTGTGTGAAGTCATAGAATGGAGGTGTGTGAAGTCACAGAATGGAGGTGTGTGAAATCAGAATGAAGGTGTGTGAAGTCACAGAATGGAGGTGTGTGAAGTCAGAGAATGGATGTTTGTGAAGTAAGAATGAAGGTGTTTGAAGTCATAGAGTGGAGGTGTGTGAAGTCACAGAATGGAGGTGTGTGAAGTCATAGAATGGAGGTGTGTGAAGTCATAGAATTGAGGTGTGTGAAGTCATAGATTGGAGGTGTGTGAAGTCATAAAATGGAGGTGTGTGAACTCATAGAATGGAGGTGTGTGAAGTCATAGAATGGTGTTTTTTGATGTCAACGAATAGAGGTGTGTGAAGTCATAGAATGGAGGTGTGTGAAGTCAGATTGGAAGTGTGTGAAATCACAGAATGGAGGTGTGTGAAGTCACAGAATGGAGGTGTGTGAACTCAGAGTGTAGGTGTGTGAAGCCACAGAATGGAGGTCTGTGAAGTCATAGAATGGAAGTGTGTGATATCATAGAATGGAGGTGTGTGAAGTCAGAGATTTAAGGTGTGTGAAGTCAGAATGGAGGTGTGTGAAGTCAGAATGGAGGTGAGTGAAGTCATAGAATGGAGGTGTGTGAAGTCATAGAATGGAGGTCTGTGAACTCAGAATCGAGGTTTGTGATGTCATAGAATGGAGGTGTGTGAACTCAGAATGGAGGTGTGTGAAGTCACAGAATGGAGGTGTGTGAAGTCATAGAATGGAGGTTTCTGAAATCACAGAATGGAGTTGTGTTAATTCATTGAATGGAGGTGTGTGAAGTCATAGGATCGAGGTGTGTGAAGTCACAGAATGGAGGTGTGTGAAGTCACAGAATGGAGCTATGTGAACTCAGAATATAGGTGTGTGAAGCCACAGAATGGAGGTGTGTGAAGTTATAGAATGGAAGTGTGTGAAATCATTGAATGGAGGTGTGTGAAGTCACAGAATTGAGTTGTGTGAAGTCACAGATTGGAAGTGTGTGAAGTCAAAACGGAGGTGTGTGAAGTCACAGAATGGAGGTGTGTGAAGTCATAGAATGGAGGTGTGTGAAGACAAAAAGGTGGTGTGTGAAGTCACAGAATGGAGGTGTGTGAATTCATAGAATGGAGCTGTGTGAAGTCAGAATGGAGGTGTGTGAAGTCAGAATGGAGGCGTGTTAAGTCAGAATGGAGGTGTGTGAAGTGACAGAATGGAGGTGTGTGAAGTCATAGAATGGAGGTCTGTGAAATCATAGAATGAAGGTGTGTGAAGTCAGAATGGAGGTGTGTCACGTCACAGAATTGAGGTGTGTGAAGTCAGACAATGGAGGTGTGTGAAGTCAGAAGGAAGGTGTGTGAAGTCACAGAAAGGAGGTGTGTGAAGTCAAAGAATGGATGTTTGTGAAGTCACAGAATGGATGTTTGTGAAGTAAGAATTAAGGTGTTTGAAGTCATAGAGTGGAGGTGTGTGAAGTCACAGAATGGAGGTGTGTGAAGTCATAGAATGGAGGTGTGTGAAGTCACAGAATTGAGGTGTGTGAAGTCATAGAATGGAGGTGTGTGAAGTCATAAAATGGAGGTGTGTGAACTCATAGAATGGAGGTGTGTGAAGTCAAAATGGAGTTGTGTGAAGTCATAGAATGGTGTTTTTTGATGTCAACGAATGGAGGTGTGTGAAGTCATAGAATGGAGGTGTGTGAAGTCAGATTGGAGGTGTGTGAAATCACAGAATGGAGGTGTGTGAAGTCACAGAATGGAGGTGTGTGAACACAGAATGTAGGTGTGTGAAGCCACAGAATGGAGGTGTGTGAAGTCATAAAATGGAGGTGTGTGAACTCATAGAATGGAGGTGTGTGAAGTTAAAATGGAGTTGTGTGAAGTCATAGAATGATGGTTTTTGATGTCAACGAATGGAGGTGTGTGAAGTCACAGAATGGAGGTGTGTGAACTCAGAATGGAGGTGTGTGAAGTCACAGAATGGAGGTTTGTGAAGCCATAGAATGGAGGTGTGTGAAGTCAGAGAATGGATGTTTCTGAAGTAAGAATGAAGGTGTGTGAAGTCATAGAATGGAGGTGTGTGAAGTCAAATTGGATGTGTGTGAACTCATAGAATGGTGGTGTGTGAACTCATAGAATGGAGGTGTCTGAAGTCATGGAATGGAGGTGTGTGAAGTGAAAGAATGGAGGTGTGTGAAGTGAAACAATAGAGGTGTGTGAAGTCACAGAATGGAGGTGTGTGAAGTCACAGAATGGAAGGGTGTGAAGTCAAAACGGAGGTGTGTAAAGTCACAGAATGGAGGTGTTTGAAGTCACAGAATGGAGGTGTGTGAAGTCAAAAAGGTGGTGTGTGAAGTCACAGAATGGAGGTATGTGAAGTCATAGAATGGAGGTGTGTGAAATCATAGAATGGAGGTATGTGAAGTCAGAATGGAGGTGTGTGAAGTCACAGAATGGAGGTGTGTGAAGTCAGATTGGAGGTGTGTGAAGTCACAGAATGGAGGTGTGTGAAGTCACAGAATGGAGGTGTGTGAACACAGAATGTAGGTATGTGAAGCCACAGAATGGAGGTGTGTGAAGTCATACAATGTAAGTGTGTGAAATCATTGAATGGAGGTGTGTGAAGTCACAGAATTGAGGTGTGTGAAGTCAGAATGGAGGTGTGTGAAGTCAGAATGGAGGTGAGTGAAGTCATAGAATGGAGGTGTGTGAAGTCATAGAATGGAGGTCTGTGAACTCAGAATGGAGGTTTGTGAAGTCATAGAATTGAGGTGTGTGAAGTCATAAAATGGAGGTGTGTGAATTCATAGAATGGAGGTGTGTGAAGTCACAATGGAGTTGTGTGAAGTCATAGAATGGTTGTTTTTGATGTCAACGAATGGAGGTGTGTGAAGTCATAGAATGGAGGTGTGTGAAGTCAGATTGGAGGTGTGTGAAATCACAGAATGGAGGTGTGTCAACTCAGAAATGAGGTGTGTGAAGTCATAGAATGGAGGTGTGTGAAGTCATAGAATGGAAGTATGTGAAATCATAGAATGGAGGTGTGTGAAGTCAGAATGGAGGTGTGTGAAGTCATAAAATGGAAGTGTGTGAAGTCATAGAATGGAGGTCTGTGAACTCAGAATGGGGGTTTGTGAAGTCATAGAATGGAGTTGTGTGAACTCAGAATGGAGGTGTGTGAAGTCACAGGATGGAGGTGTGTGAAGTCATAGAATGTAGTTGTGTGAAATCACAGAATGGAGGTGTGTGAATTCAAAGAATGGAGGTGTGTGAAGTCATAGGATCGTGGTGTGTGAAGTCACAGAATGGAGGTGTGTGAAGTCACAGAATGGAGGTGTGTGAACTCAGAATGGAGGTGTGTGAAGCCACAGAATGGAGGTGTGTGAAGTCATAGAATGGAAGTGTGTAAAGTCATAGAATGGAGGTGTGTGAAGGAAGAATGGAGGTGTGTGAAGTCACAGAATGGAGGTGTGTGAACTCAGAATGGAGGTGTGTGAAGTCACAGAATGGAGGTTTGTGAAGTCATAGAATGGAGGTGTGTGAAGTCAGAGAATGGATGTTCCTGAAGTAAGAATGAAGGTGTGTGAAGTCAGAGAATGGATGTTTCTGAAGTAAGAATGAAGGTGTGTGAAGTCATAGAATGGAGGTGTGTGAAGTCAAATTGGACGTGTGTGAACTCATAGAATGGAGGGGGTTGAACTCATAAAATGGAGGTGTGTGAAGTCATGGAATGGAGGTGTGTGAAGTCAAAGAATGGAGGTGTGTGAAGTGAAACAATAGATGTGTGTAAAGTCACAGAATGGAGGTGTGTGAAGTCACAGAATGGAAGTGTGTGAAGTCAAAACGGAGGTGTGTGAAGTCACAGAATGGAGGTGTGTGAAGTCACAGAATGGAGGTGTGTGAAGTCAAAAAGGTGGTGTGTGAAGTCACAGAATGGAGCTGTGTGAAGTCATAGAACGGAGGTGTGTGAAATCATAGAATGGAGGTGTGTGAAATCAGAATGCAGGTGTGTGAAGTCACAGAATTGAGGTGTATGAAGTCACAGAATGGAGGTGTGTGAAGACACAGAATGGAGGTGTGTGAAGTCACAGAAAGCATGTTTGTGAAGTAAGAATGAAGGTGTTTGAAGTCATAGAGTGGAGGTGTGTGAAGTCACAGAATGGAGGTGTGTGAAGTCAGATTAGAGGTGTGTGAAAACACAGAATGGAGGTGTGTGAAGTCACAGAATGGAGGTGTTTAAACTCAGAATGTAGGTGTGTGAATCCACAGAATGGAGGTGTGTGAAATCATAGAGTGGAAGTGTGTGAAATCATAGAATGAAGGTGTGTGAAGTCACAGAATTGAGGTGTGTGAAGTCAAAATGGAGGTGTGTGAAGTCAGAATGGAGGTTAGTGAAGTCATAGAATGGAGGTGTGTGAAGTCATAGATTGGAGGTCTGTGAACTCAGAATGGAGGTTTGTGAAGTCACAGAATGGAGGTGTGTGAAGTCATAGAATGGAGGTTTGTGAACTCACAGAATGGAGGTGTGTTATTTCATAGAATGGAGGTGTGTGAAGTCATAGGATCGAGGTGTGTGAAGTCACAGAATGGAGGTGTGTGAAGTCACAGAATGGAGGTGTGTGAAGTCACAGAATGGAGGTGTGTGAACTCAGAATGTAGGTGTGTGAAGCCACAAAATGGAGGTGGGTGAAGTCATAGAATGGAAGTGTGTAAAGTCATAGAAAGGAGGTGTGTGAACTCAGAATGGAGGTGTGTGAAGTCACAGAATGGAGGTTTGTGAAGTCATAGAATGGAGGTGTGTGAAGTCAGAGTATGGATGTTTCTGAAATAAGAATGAAGGTGTGTGAAGTCATAGAATGGAGGTGTGTGAAGTCAAATTGGAGGTGTGTGAACTCATAGAATGGAGGTGTGTGAACTCATAGAATGGAGGTGTGTGAAGTCATGGAATGGAGGTGTGTGAAGTCAAAGAATGGAGGTGTGTGAAGCGAAACATTAGAGGTGTGTGAAGTCACAGAATGGAGGTGTGTGAAGTCACAGAATGGAAGTGTGTGAAGTCAAAACGGAGGTGTGTGAAGTCACAGAATGGAGGTGTGTGAAGTCACAGAATGGAGGTGTGTGAAGTCAAAAAGGTGGTGTGTGAAGTCACAGAATGGAGGTGTGTGAAGTCATAGAATGGAGGTGTGTGAAGTCACAGAATGGAGGTGTGTGAAATCAGAATGAAGGTGTGTGAAGTCACAGAATGGAGGTGTGTGAAGTCAGAGAATGGATGTTTGTGAAGTAAGAATGAAGGTGTTTGAAGTCATAGAGTGGAGGTGTGTGAAGTCACAGAATGGAGGTGTGTGAAGTCATAGAATGGAGGTGTGTGAAGTCATAGAATTGAGGTGTGTGAAGTCATAGATTGGAGGTGTGTGAAGTCATAAAATGGAGGTGTGTGAACTCATAGAATGGAGGTGTGTGAAGTCAAAATGGAGTTGTGTGAAGTCATAGAATGGTGTTTTTTGATGTCAACGAATAGAGGTGTGTGAAGTCATAGAATGGAGGTGTGTGAAGTCAGATTGGAAGTGTGTGAAATCACAGAATGGAGGTGTGTGAAGTCACAGAATGGAGGTGTGTGAACTCAGAGTGTAGGTGTGTGAAGCCACAGAATGGAGGTCTGTGAAGTCATAGAATGGAAGTGTGTGATATCATAGAATGGAGGTGTGTGAAGTCAGAGATTTAAGGTGTGTGAAGTCAGAATGGAGGTGTGTGAAGTCAGAATGGAGGTGAGTGAAGTCATAGAATGGAGGTGTGTGAAGTCATAGAATGGAGGTCTGTGAACTCAGAATCGAGGTTTGTGATGTCATAGAATGGAGGTGTGTGAACTCAGAATGGAGGTGTGTGAAGTCACAGAATGGAGGTGTGTGAAGTCATAGAATGGAGGTTTCTGAAATCACAGAATGGAGTTGTGTTAATTCATTGAATGGAGGTGTGTGAAGTCATAGGATCGAGGTGTGTGAAGTCACAGAATGGAGGTGTGTGAAGTCACAGAATGGAGCTATGTGAACTCAGAATATAGGTGTGTGAAGCCACAGAATGGAGGTGTGTGAAGTTATAGAATGGAAGTGTGTGAAATCATTGAATGGAGGTGTGTGAAGTCACAGAATTGAGTTGTGTGAAGTCACAGATTGGAAGTGTGTGAAGTCAAAACGGAGGTGTGTGAAGTCACAGAATGGAGGTGTGTGAAGTCATAGAATGGAGGTGTGTGAAGTCAAAAAGGTGGTGTGTGAAGTCACAGAATGGAGGTGTGTGAATTCATAGAATGGAGCTGTGTGAAGTCAGAATGGAGGTGTGTGAAGTCAGAATGGAGGCGTGTTAAGTCAGAATGGAGGTGTGTGAAGTGACAGAATGGAGGTGTGTGAAGTCATAGAATGGAGGTCTGTGAAATCATAGAATGAAGGTGTGTGAAGTCAGAATGGAGGTGTGTCACGTCACAGAATTGAGGTGTGTGAAGTCAGACAATGGAGGTGTGTGAAGTCAGAAGGAAGGTGTGTGAAGTCACAGAAAGGAGGTGTGTGAAGTCACAGAATGGATGTTTGTGAAGTCACAGAATGGATGTTTGTGAAGTAAGAATTAAGGTGTTTGAAGTCATAGAGTGGAGGTGTGTGAAGTCACAGAATGGAGGTGTGTGAAGTCATAGAATGGAGGTGTGTGAAGTCACAGAATTGAGGTGTGTGAAGTCATAGAATGGAGGTGTGTGAAGTCATAAAATGGAGGTGTGTGAACTCATAGAATGGAGGTGTGTGAAGTCAAAATGGAGTTGTGTGAAGTCATAGAATGGTGTTTTTTGATGTCAACGAATGGAGGTGTGTGAAGTCATAGAATGGAGGTGTGTGAAGTCAGATTGGAGGTGTGTGAAATCACAGAATGGAGGTGTGTGAAGTCACAGAATGGAGGTGTGTGAACACAGAATGTAGGTGTGTGAAGCCACAGAATGGAGGTGTGTGAAGTCATAAAATGGAGGTGTGTGAACTCATAGAATGGAGGTGTGTGAAGTTAAAATGGAGTTGTGT